>JAVFHJ010000014.1:5352752-5380252 GCA_037158775.1 Hetaerina titia | reverse complement strand
TTGTCAAAAGAAATGGATCAAAGAATTTGTATCATCAAATTTTGCGTAAAAAATTAAATAAAGCGTAAAACAAAGAGTGTGTGTGAGTGAAATGTCTTGGAATTAAAAGGTAACTTAAATGGTGTGAGTCTGCTATGAGTGAATCAAGAGTTTACTACGAGTGGTATATAAGCGTCGTGCCAAAGAAGAAGGCCGTGAAGACCTAGAAGTTGAAGACGGACGCAATCAGACGCCCCAGCACATCAACAATCGATGAAAACGTGGATTAAAAGTGAAGTAAGAAATGGTGAATTAATGAACGATCGCCGAATCACAATTAGAGAGAGGTCGCTTATTGATTATTGAATGATGTTGGCATATCGATTGGATCATGCCATGGCATTTATTCCAAATTATTGGGTATGAAACATGGCGTGGCAGCAAAACTCGTACCAAAATGGCTTTTGCACCAATGCACTAATGCACCAGCTCACACACTTCAATTGCTTGTTCGTGAGTGTTTGGCCAAAAACAATACTGTACATACGATGATGGTGGGATGGCCCACCCAGCCTCCTCCATATTCCCCAAGATTTGGATTATCTCCGTGTTTGACTTTTTCCCATATTTCCTATTGAAATTAAGAGAACCTTAAGAAGGGAGGGCCGTCGTCTTACAACAGCGTAGATGACATTAAAAGCGCATCGCTGAAAGAACTAAAGGCTGCCATATATCTCAAAGATCGAGAGTTTGAGAGAAGTGTGTTTAAGGGGGGATTGGAAGAAGCGCTGGCGCACAAGAGTGCATTAATCTCCAAATGGGGACTACTTTCAAAGGTGACCAAACAACAATTGTATTAAGAATAAATAAATGAATATTATTGTCCTGGAATATTAAAATTCAATAATTACGCCAACTGAGAACCCATATCAAATCTTTATTTTCCTCCTTAAATTCAGTTTAAGTCTACAATCGATCGATGATGGTTCTGTTGTCGTCTCTCCCCTATTCTTCTTCAAAGTACTCTCTATTCATTCATTCGTAACAATGCCTTCTTATCATTATTCCATCTTCTTCTTAATTTCCATTCCACTAATGTTTAGCAGTGAAGCACCCTTAGATGGAAGTCCTCCTTTAAGCAGCAGCAGTAGTTATGTATATATAGGCTCTCTTTTTATATAATATATTCTCGTCTCTCCTTTCTTGCTCTATTATTATTATTGTGTCTTCCACACATCTAATGTACACCAACCAGTTACATACATATATATATATATATATATATGTGTATGTATATGTATATATATATATATATACAGACATGCCAACTCTCCCGATTTAAGCGGGAGACTCCCGATTTTTCCTTCTTACTTTCTTGATGAACTGTTCAAATTGTGTACTTAGCTTGACATGTTAATAAAGTGTGACATTCATTAAAAATTGGCAAAGTGTCATAAAGGGATTAAGGTGCCATGCAAATATTGTGGTAATTAAAAGTGATTACTTCGTGATACACTTCTAAAAATCTCCCGATTTTTCATTTTTGAAAGTTGGCATGTCTGTATATATATATATATATATATATATATATATATATATATATATATATATATATATATATATATATATATATATATATATATATATATATATATAAACTTAGACAGCAACACACAGCACGAGAACACATAAAAAGAACACTCAATAAATCTTGATAATATCACAAATAATATCTTGATAATTATATATATATATATATATGTAATCCCCAATTATCACATTTAAATGGGAATTTGGAGAAAAGTAGTCGCAAAGGGGGCGAGAGGAGATGTATAAGAATAAGAACATAAGGAGGAATGATGATCAATGGATCAACAAGGTTCATTGAATATTATTAAACTGGCGGTGAATTCAATCAATGCTCTCTTAATGAATCAGTGTGTGCAGGTGCATTGTGTCATTATGGTCCATTGATCCATCCATCCAATCCATCTTATAATATGTTCAATAGTGAAATAGTATTAGTATTGTGGTTGCACTGTTGATTTTCCATTCTAAATTCAATTCACGATTCTTCAGATATCATTCTTCAGACAGTTTTAATATGACTACGATCATTGGTAACAAGGACAAGGAGATGGAAGTCCTCCTTTAAGCAGCAGCAGTGACTTGTTCAATCGATTGACAAGTCGAACGACAATTCGAACATAGTTAGGACTGAGACATCGTACAAGTAATCGAAATGTTTAATATTTCGACTAGTCGAACGATAATTCGAACATAGTTAGGACTGAGACATCGTACAAGTAATCGAAATGTTTAATATTTCGACTAGTCGAACGATAATTCGAACATAGTTAGGACTGAGACATCGTACAAGTAATCGAAATGTTTAATATTTCGACTAGTCGAACGACAATTCGAACATAGTTAGGACTGAGACATCGTACAAGTAATCGAAATGTTTAATATTTCGACTAGTCGAACGATAATTCGATGTAAATTATAACTCTAGATGTAGAAAACGAATGGCTAGTCGAAAGACAGTTCGATCAACATAATGTCCTTAGATGTAGACATGGAATGAAATGTCGATTTGTCAATTCGATTGATCACCTGAACGACAATTCGGTCGACATTATGACTTAGGCATCGTGCGACCATTCGTCTAGTCTAATCGATCGACATCGAAGATCGAATCGACCAGTCGAACGACAATTCGATCAGCATTAACACTTTGACATCGTTCCATTAGTCGAATTGCCTTATCAATTGACTAGTCGAACGACACTCCGATCCGTATTTTGACGAATATCGAACGACCAGTCGACTTTCCTAATCGATTGACTAGTCAAACGACAATTCGATCCACATCACGACTTAGACATCGTACAATTAATAGAAATGTCTATTACGAGGCGTGTTCATAAAGTAAGGCCCGTTTGGTCACAGGAAAAAATATACTCATATGAAACACATTTTATTGGCACTTTTATTTAGCTACAAACCTACTTCACTTATCTACATAATCGCCGTTCACTTCTAAGCATTTTTCGTACCGCTGCACCAGCTTCTTTAACCCCTCTGCATGGAAACTCGCCGCCTGAGGGTTGAACCAATCGACAACGCCATTCTTGAGTTCCTCTTCGGTTTCGAAACGTTGTCCACCGAACCACTGTTTCAAGTGCAAGAAGAGGAAGTGGTCGCTGGGTGTAAGGTCAGGACTGTACGGTGGGTGGTTTAAAGAAGAGTTCCCAACGACCCAAAAACTCTCGTCCACTGGACATTCTTTGCTCTTTGTGGTGGTCGGTGAACATTTTCGGTACCCACCTTGCACGCAATGTGTGGTATCCGAGGTTTTCCGTGACAATATTGTAGACAGTAGTGCGTCCAAGTTGAGGAAATTGTTCAGCCAGGCCATTAATTGTCAATCGACGATCTCATCGCAGTTTTTGTTCCACTTGCGAAACAATTTCATCGGTCAGAATACTGGGCCAGAATACACTTCGCTCTTCGTCTTAATGGACATTTGTTCGTCCATTTTTAAAATCACAGCACCATTGTCTAACCTTTCCTTCACTCATAACTGTAGGTTTATAAACTAGGCATAATTCCCGATGAATTTCAGCAGCCGACAATCCTTTTGCAAATACAAGAATCAAGTATGGCAGATCGCACTTCACAGCTGGCGGGATCAGCGATTGTCGCGGACATTGTTGTTTGCATGCACGGACAAGCAAACGACTTCTGAAACAAAACAAATGCTGCTATGGCTTCTCAATGAATCAGTAGATGGCGCTGCAGGAGCAAAACTGTGTTCTGAAGCGCCAATATTTAAATATAAGCAAACGGTACTTACTTTAAGAATACCCCTCGTACATTGGATTTTTTAGCGTCTATTCTATCTAAATCGTAACTATAGACGTAATTACGAACTACCTGTCGATTTGTCCAGCCAATTGACCTTTTAAACGACATTTCGGTCAGCAGTACGACTTGGCAATTGTAAAACCAGTAGGTTTGTGCTAATCGATTGACCAGTCGAACGAAAATCCGATGAAAACTCTCAACCAAATCATTCGATAGATTCAGTTATCGTTCGCTGATAGGAGAATCGAACTTCCGACCAACATTTCGAGTGATCTGAGCGACCTTTTGGTCGATTCGTCTGCTTTTTCCCCCGAGTTGAACACGACTCGAAAATCCCTCATTCGTTCCAACACTGTGATCTTACGTCATTGATGGTCAAAGCTCTCTCATTGGGTCGGGTGATTTATTTGTCCCTATATTCATAGGAGGAGTCGGAAATTTTAAAAACGGTCGAGAGAAGGAGAAAGGGGGAGAGAGAAGGAACGAGAAGGTATTTACACGCTCGCGGATGTCTGAGAAAGATTAAGTGAAAAAATTGAGACACGAAATGCGGACTCGGATTGCATTTCTGGCTCGCGAAAAGTGCATTCGGATCTGAGATGTCCGTTTGTTGACCTCTGCATGCGAGGGAGAACAGGTCTGGCGACAAGGGGTGGCTGTGGCCACCTTAAAACCACCTAAAAACCCACCCCTTGCGAACACCCGACTCGCGCAGCCAACCTTTTCCCAAAAAACGACTCCCGACTTTCATTTCCTCCCTGGAGTGGTCGTGTTCGAAGGGACGTCGAACACGAAACCTTCTCCTTCGTCTCAATGTGTAACTCTTAAAATTGGACAAAACCAGCTCCATATTACTGAACGCCATAGGCGGGGATAAGACGGTTAAAATCTCCACCATTGGCTGGATTAAGTTAGTAGGACAGTCAATAAAACATTCAATAGAACAGTCAATATAATTTTGAATGGAACAGTCCATAGGACAGTCGATAGAATTGTCAATAGAACATTGAGTAGAAGACTTAATGAATCAGTCAATGGAACAGTCAATAGAACAGTCAGTGGAGCAGTCAATAGGACAGTCAATACGACAGTCAATAGAAAAGTCAATGGAAGAGTCAATAGTACAGTAAATGGAACAGTCAACAGAGTTTTCAATGGATCAGTCAATAGAAAAGTCAATAGAATTTTCATTGGAACATTCAATAGAAGATTTAATGACTCAGTCAATGGAACAGTCAATAGAACAGTCAGTGGAACAGTCAATAGAACAGTCAATAGAACAGTCAAAAGGACTGCCAACAGAGCAGTCAATAGGACAGTCAATAAAAGGATCAATAGGACAGTTAATAGGACAGTCAATAAATTGGTCAACAGAACAGTCAATAAAAGGATCAATAGGACAGTTAATAGGACAGTCTATAAATTGGTCAATAGGACAGTCAATAGAACAGTCAATAGGACAGTCAATAGAACAGTCAATAGTACAGTCAAAAGGACTGCCAACAGAGCAGTCAATAGGACAGTCAATAAAAGGATCAATAGGACAGTTAATAGGACAGTCAATAAATTGGTCAACAGAACAGTCAATAGGACAGTCAATAAAAGGATCAATAGGACAGTTAATAGGACAGTCAATAAATTGGCCAATAGAACAGTCAATAGGACAGTCAAAAGAACAGTCAATAGGACAGTCAATAGGGCATTCAATAGGACAGTCGATAGAATTTTTAATGGAATAGTTCATAGGACAGTCAATAGAACCGTCAATAGAACATTCAATAGAATATTCAATGACTTAATCAACGGAATAGTCAATAGAACAGTGAATAGGACATCAATAGAACAGTTGATCGAATTTTCAAGGGAACAGTCAATAGGACAGTCAATAGAAAAGTCAATAGGACAGTCAATAGAACATTCAAAAGGACTGCCAACAGAGCAGTCAATAGGACAGTCAATAAAAGAATCAATAGAACAGTTAATAGGGCAGTCAACAAATTGGTCAATAGAACAGTCAATAGGACAGTCAATAAAAGGGTCAACAGAACAGTCAGTAGCATAGTCGATGGAACATTCAATAGGACAGCAAATGTAACAGTGAAGAGGGCAGTCAGTAGGATAGTCAATAGAACAGTCATTAGAACAGTCGATAGAATATCAATGACTCAGTGAATGGAACAGTCAACACTTCAAATTAGCAAAATTCATACTAAAGTCAATTGGCTTTGTTTGATTTGGTGTTGTAGAATCTACTTATAACACCTCCTAATTGAACATTGCAAGTCTCCCAATTGATATTTGATGATAATGTAATTGATCAAGCTTTACAAATGTAACTGTCGTGTGTTCTAACCGAATGAAAATCGCCTCACGCTTATGAAAACATGTCTTAACTTAAGTGAACTTCAAGGACGAAGGAAACGATGAACAGAGCTAAAAATTTTACCATATATTAAGGACATATTAACCAAAATAATACCAAAATATTGTGACAATCGGGCGAGGAAAATTTGAGAAAAAAAATTAATTTCCCTTTATGACCTGAACTTGGGCAGCTCAGCAAATAGTTTCCGACTCTTAATTTTTATGTAATTAGACTACAGGGGTTAAATGTTAAGCTTTTAGGTAATCTACCGGCTAGGGTAGGTTTTTGGAAGTACACAACTATCAAATAAATATTCCGTGACTCCAAACAAAACCCAATCCAGGAACCTAATCTATATCAACGCCCTCTTCATCTCTGTGTACTTCTTTCCTCCCTTCATCCCGTCCAACATCCCTATCCTGTTCCTGCCCTTACCTCGCTTGCCCAACATTCTCCCCTCTATTACCTTCTTCAACATTCCACTGCCGCTCAATACGCCCTTCATCCATCTTTTATTCGCCTCCATAGGATTTCTCCCAAAAAACCCTTATCCTCGCCCACCATCTCCAGTATTTCCGTATTTGTTAATTCCTTCTTTCGGCCCATTTCACCTTCTCCATTCTTCTCCACACACCCACATATCTGCAATAGCCTCTAATCTACGACTATCCTCCTGCTTCAGCGACCACGTTCCCGCGCCGTACATAGCTACGCTCCATATCAAAGTGTATTCTTACAAGTCTTTTCTTAACCTCCCTACTCAACGTCCCTAGTACTTCAACTCCCTCCTTATTGTGTGTGAAAGCCTCTTTAGCCTAATATGGCGCATTTCTTCTTCCCCTTACGTCCCCAATACTACTTTGACACAGTGTTGGTCCAAAACACTTCCAGAGATACGTACATAAACTGTTCTATTCTGCTCTATTCTTTCCCCCTATCCCATTTTAATGTTTAGCTGAAGCCTTTCTCTTTCTTGGATGAAACCACAATAACCTTTGTATTATTAATGCTGATTCTCATCCCATATCTATCGCACTGAACCTCCAATTCACTCAGCAATGCTTGCAAACCACTGATACTGTAGATTCATTTGCAATATGCAAATGTATTTTTCCACGTTGTGTTGTATAAAAAAACGTCAATTAATGTCATGTACATTCAATGGATGATTAAACAACCAATTTATCGGAGACTAGCAACATTAATGATCTTAAATATTGACTTATTTAACCCGTATGTCCTGTCATATTTGAAATCATTAAACCAGAGACTTGGAAAGTGTGCTATTGTCGTTAGTGCTTTGCAAATTATTTATGAAAGCTTCATGATCAAAAGGTAATGCATGCTCTTCTTTAATGTTAATTTTTAATAATCCGGCCATGTTTTTTTTTCTGTCAGTTGAATCACTGAAGTCAAAATGTTTCTTAACAATTGTCTATCACCTTTACATTGCTGTTATCATGAAACAATATCGCCATTCACAAAATGAATGTTTCATGATAAATACTTGGGTGAAACTTACCTCATCAATAGTTACAATTAATTAACGTCTGACTGAATCAAAAACATTGCACATTTACGACTGTAAATTACAGTTTTGTTCAACTAAGGGGTCGTTTACGAAGTGTGTTCTAAAAATTAACGGTAATTTCAATATTCCGGACAATAACATTCATTTGTTTATTCTTAATACAATTGATGTTTGGTCACCTTTCAAAGTAGTCCCCAATTTGGAGATTAATGCACTTACTTGTGCGCCAGCGCTTCTTCCAATCCCCCCTTAAACACACTTCTCTCAAACTCTCGATCTTTGAGATAGCCTATAGTTCTTTCAGCGATGCGCTTTTAATGTCATCTACGGCTGTTGTAAAACGACGGCCCTCCCTTCTTAAGGTTCTCTTGATTTCAATAGGAAATATGGGAAAAAGTCAAACACACGGAGATAATCCACATATCTCTTGGGGAATATGGAGGAGGCTGGGGGGGGGGCTACATACATCGTATGTACAGTATTGTATTTGGCCAAACACTCACGAACAAGCAATTGAAGTGTGTGAGCTGGTGCATTAGTGCATTGGTGCAAAAGCCATTTTGGTACGAATTTCGCTGCCACGCGTTTTATACCCAATAAATTGGAATAAATGTCATGATCCAATCGATATATATATCGCCAACATCATTCATTAATCGATAAGCGACCTCTCTCTAATTGTGATTCGGCGATCGTTCATTAATTCACCATTTCTTACTTCACTTTTAAATCCACGTCTTCATCGATTGTTGATGTGCTGGGGCGTCTGATTGCGTCCGTCTTCATCTTCAAGGTCTCTTCACGGCCTTCTTATTGGAAACACGACGCTTATATACCACTCGTAGTAAACTCTTGATTCACTCATAGCAGACTCACACCATTTAGTTACCTTTTTAATTTCAACATTTCACTCACACACACACCTTGTTTTACGCTCCATTTAATTTTTTACGCAAAATTTGATGATACAAATTCTTCGATCCATTTCTTTTGACAAACGTAAATCGCTTCGAGCTCACTAAAACACTTCTCTAACCTTTAGTGGCTTAGTCGCAGACACAAAGCCCACAATGAAAACAGCTGGAAAGTTTTATATCATACTTCAGGGGCATGTGTACCAACATAATAAAAAGAAAAATGTTTGACTATCGGACACTCTCCAAGCCCAAAGCGAAATGAAAATAAAATTCTCGTTAATTTTTGAACACTCTTCCTATGTGTAGAATAATTGTTATGGTGATATCTCTGTTGATTTTATAACTATAAGGACTTAACAAACACTGCCAAAAGTTAGTGTTAGTGTTATGACGGACAGATAAAAAGGAATAGGATCTTAAGAAAACCAATGTTTCACCTTTGAGACATTTGCAATAAAGGACAACGAGATGGAATCGCCCTTATGTGACATATTTCAACCCCCTCGACTTTGTTCAAGGATAATTATCGCCGTGGATATTAGTGTCGTCCCGACTGGTTGACTGAGTCTTACTCTAAGTGGTCCAAGTATCGACTGCAGCCGATTTTTTACCGTTCCGCGACATTTTTATGTTTTCTGGCAAGGGACCAAATCTGTATACGCTCTCAGATATACCCCTATATAAACAGAAACCACACATCTACCCTCCTTGCAATTCAATCCCCTTCTCCTCCTTCCCACAAAGACGAAAGAAAAGAGATAAGGAGAGAGAATTAAGAGGAGAAGATATTGGTTTAATGAAAAGTTATTAGTAATCGCATCTTATAGAACCAATTCCGCGAGGAAATCTTTGCAAATTTGCAAACAGCCTCGACTCGACAAATTCGTCAAACCAGCACAGTACAGACTCCATAGTTAAGCCCATAATTTGGCAACCCCGCCGTTAGTACAACCGCCTTTAAATACCTGGCAACACTGTCGGAATCCAATATTCATTTGGCGATTTTTCCTCCAGTAAGAATAAAAAGGAGCTTGGAAGAAGGCGACCATTTTGGAACGCTGTTGACATGAGGTGACACATAAAATAACGTGGCACACACTATATTTTCCTGAACACTATCGGAATCCAATATTCATTTGGCAATTTTTCCTCCCGTGAGAACAAAATGGATTTTTGAACGGGGCGACCATTTTGGAACGCTGTGCGACATGAGGTCACACATTAGATAACGTCACTCAAACACTATTTCTGTTTGATCTTTCCTCCCGTGGGAATAAAAAGGAGCTTGGACCGAGGCAACCATTATTGAACGCTGTGTGACATGACGTCACATATTAGAGAACTTTGGGCACACTACATATCTGTGTGATTATTTCTCCTGTATGAAGAAAAAGCAGCTTTCCATGAGGAGACCATTTTGGAACGCTGTAGTGCATGACGTCAAATATAAGAAATCGGTGAGCACACTATATTTCTGGGATTTATTCTCCCGTGTAAATAAAAAGGAGCTTGGATCGAGGCGACCATTTTGGAACGCTGTGTGACATGGCGTCACCTATAAGAGAACGTGGCATGCATTTGATTCTCACCTGGATGCATTCCTGGAAGCGTACCGCGACTGGTATTCGGATTTTGGTGCCATCGGCGAATGTACTTAGTGCGTACAATACATACGCGAATTTGTGCAATCTGCTCGTCCATTGCCGCGGACAATAGCTCCGCCCACTGTAGCTGAGCTAGTTGCCTGAGACCCAATAATGAGCCATCTGTGTGCTTGGCGGATCGTCGAGCTGTGAGTATGGTATGCCAGTTACGTTAGTTTCTGTATTTGTCCTTTATTAAAACTGTTTGTCTTCGAAAATGGAAGTTGACGCAAATCACGGAGCAGCATATCAAGTTTTTACTGTGAAGTGCGGTGGTTAAAGTAATCGAGAAATTACTGAGAAATGCACTGACAGCTGTCTATACGATGATAATGCTCTGAATAAGAAAACATCCGTCTTCAAGGTGGATTTAAGCGTCTTAGAAAGATGGCAAACGAGACAAGACAAGCCGAGACGGATTATGATGCAAGGCATTCAGATCTCAGAAATTGTAGGACCACACTTCTTTAAAGACGACTTCATCAATGGATGGTGGATATACTGGTCCAGCAATCACCCTCCTCTCATCTCTTCATCATGCACAGTATCCGTGCTTGACTATTGTTGAGTCTCGACTCTATTGTCTAAATTATGTCTCACTCCATCAGTACTGTCGGAGATTCAATCGAGCCAAACACGAATCTAGGTCTAGGATGAATACTTGGCTTGGTCTCTCTGATGATGCGCTTTCGAAGTTAAATTTAATCAATTCACAGCACCCAAATACTTCGTCACTGACAGAAGAGCGACTATATCCTTTGTGATATATCAAGGTTAGTTCCTATATTCCAATGAAAATGTAAAGGCTACGTCATGTGATGATTACAGAATAACGATAAAAAGGCTGATAAATTCCGTAATAGCAGCTTAAGGGATTCTGAGGTGTGATCTAAGGAGACAGGACTGATTGTATTATTACGCAAAAACCGTTCGAGGGATCGAAACGAGACACGGTGCGTCATCTAGCCACACATCTGACGATCAAAGCGAGAGGTGTTGCGTTTGTTTACGTCGAGTCGTTGCGCAGCAGCAGCGGTACGTGTCTTAACCTGTTCGTCGCCGCGTGCAAAGGCAGCAATGAAGGAGCTAGAGGAACAGCGTGTGTGTTTGTTAAATTTTGTTGGTTCAAACTTGACAAAAGTGCTAAGGAGACATAGAGGAATGATTGAGCAAGCCTTTGTCGATGAAGCTATGAGTCGTTGTCGAGTGTATTTGAGTAGTCCAGTCGTTTTAATTCGGGCAGAACCTCGACAGATGAAGATTCGCGAACGGGGCGGCCTTCCACTCGGACAGACACCAACAATGTCGAATTAGTGAACGATATTGTGCGGATCTTAAATCCGTCGATATTATCATAACCAATATTTAAATAATAACGTGTGAGTGTTCTTTTTATGTTATCTCAAATTGTGCGTTGCTGTCCAAGTTTTTTTATTCAACATTTCCGTGTTACCTCGATGAAATCATACATCTACGTATATATACTTCCATCCTCCCTTCATCCAACATCTTAGACGTCCCTATCCCCTATTCCTATCCCTACTCATTCCTCCTCATCCATTAACATTCTCCCCTCTTCCTTCTATTGATGGGAAAAATTGAGACCATCTTCAAGATCCCAATTTTTCCCATCAATACGCCACTCTCAACATCAGGTCCCTCTTCATCTCTCTGTATATATATATATATATATATATATATATATATATATATAGTCACTTTCTTGGAAAAGCCACGAACGTGCACAATAAAATTCACTAAATAGTCATAGCAAACACAGAAACTGAGTTCCTAATTCCTCTTGAGAAAGGTGGTTGTACCACCGAAAATTCGAGAACTACCGAGTCCCTCTTTTATATGTTTTAGTTTCTGTGTTTGCTATGACTATTTATTGAATTATATATACAGGGTTCGTCCGGAAAATAAGTGTCTTGACAAATAAGTCTTTTTTGACAAAAGGGGAGTCGTCCGCTACGAATTTATACATGAACGACAAACTGTAAATGCTGCATTTTACGTCCAAGTGCTCGACAGGCTTCGAAAACGAGTCGCCCGCGTCCGGCGCCAGCGATCAACCGTATGACTGACAACCTGAGCGACAATGCGCCCGCCGTCTCACACCGCGCTTGTCGTGTCGGACTTCTTGGCCAAGCACGGCGTGGCAACGCTGCCGCACCCGCCCTACAGCCACCGGACTTGGCACCACCGCACTTCTTTCTGTCCCCGAAGATAAAGAGGAGTTTGAAAGGAACGCGATACGGGTCTTTGGACGCCGTCAAAGAGGCCGTGACGACGTGTCTTCGAGAGGTTCCCGATGATGCCTTCGCGGGAGCGTTCCAGGAATGGGAACGCCGCTGGAACAAGTGTATCGACTCACAAGGGTCCTATTTTGAGGAATATTAGCTTAAGATATGTAAAAGTGTAATAATTTTTTTTCCTGAGCTCAGTACACTTATTTTCCGGACGAACCCTGTATATTGAACTTAGACAGCAATACGCAATATGAGAACACTTAAAAGGAACACTCACACGTTACGTCGTGATAATTTCGACGGAAATTAGCTCCTCTAATAGTCTTCCTCAGAGGATTAGTTAGCACTAGTCGACACGAGTCCTGACTAACTAACTAGACGAATCCCAGCCAATCTTCTGATGAAGACAGAACTCAGTTCCATCTAAATTATTAAGAAATAACAAATGTGAGTGTTCCTCTTATGCGTTCTCATCTTGTGTGTTGCTGTTTAAGTTTTTTATAAAACACTTCGAATAAATCGTTAATATATATATATATATATATATATATATATATATATATATATATATATATATATATATATATATAACTTTTGCCCATCATTATATTCTTGGGAATCATAATTGAGGTGGTTTCCCATTGCTATTCTCACAATAGTGTTTTTAACGTGACACCATCACTTAATGGCCGCCCCACTGGGGTCAGACGCCTTTGCAGCCGCCTCACTGAGGAACAGACGCTGCGTGGACTACCTTTCGTCTGGCTCCTAACCTTCGACCTATCTGGCATGGGTGACCCTTCCAGGAGTAATTATTATTACTCCCGCCAGCACAGCTCTAGGGGTCATCGGAACACACAAGCCCTTCCACCACGACAAGGTTGTAGTCCATGGAGGCAGGAAAAATGGATGAAAGGCGTATTGAGCGGTAGTGGAATGTTGAAGAGGGTAATAGAGGGGAGAATGTTGGGCAAGCGAGGTAAGGGTAGGAACAGGATAGGGATGTTGGACGGGATGAAGGGAGGAAAGAAGTACACCGAGATGAAGAGGGACCTGATATAGATTAGTTTGCTAGGTGGGGAGTCACAAAATGTTTATTTGATAGTTGGGTCCATCCAAAAACCTACCTTAACCGGTAGATTACATAATAATAAATAATATAACTTTTGGACGGCACAATAGAACACAGAATAAAACAGATAACACGTAAAAGGACACTCACACTGTAGATGATTTAAGCTTTCGGCCTACTTCGAGGCGTTCTTCAGGTCAGACTCAGAGTCAGAGTCTGACCTGAAGAAGGCTTGGTCAGACTCTGACTCTGAGTCTGACCTGAAGAACGCCTCGAAGTAGGCCGAAAGCTTAAATCATCTACAGTGTGAGTGTCCTTTTACGTGTTATCTGTTTTATTCTGTGTTCTATTGTGCCGTCCAAAAGTTATATTGCTCTCGTGGGCACTTCCGCATCATATATATATATATATATATATATAGGTGATGAGAATATTATATATATATATATATATATATATATATATATATATATATATATATATATATATATATATATATATATATATATGGGTCGCGGTGGTCTAGCGGGTAGGGCGTTGGACTACTGACCGGAGGGTCCCGGGTTCGATTCCCGGGCAAGGCTCTTTGGGCACCTGCAGCTCCACCCAAGCTAGTTGATTTTTCGGGTACCAGATCTTCCTGGGAAACCATAACCGGCACAGGGAAAGGAACTGGCCCCCCTACCCTGATGTGTGAATATTCACACGCCGTCGGGCTTGGTACATGGGTGAGCTCTACCATCACCTACTAAACCGACCTTCGGGTTGATTACTGTGTTTATGGTTATATATATATACCATATATATATATATATATATATATATATATATATATAACCATAACGGAACATAGATGAGAATATTATATATATATATATATAATATTTAAATAATGTTGAAAGTAGTAATTATTTGGGATATAACTGGATATTTTTAAAATTTCGTCCACAAATTTCTTTGTGATCACGTCCACGTTTTTTTGTCCGGGTGTATTTAGATGAATAGACTGGAGTCCGCGTCTGGAATCGCTGGAGTCTTCCACAATCCCCCCTCCGCCTCCACTCGTCTCCGTCGTCTTCGTTCTTCTCCCTGCTGGAGGACTGGACTGGGTGCAAGTTCTGGAGTGAGTATATTGGACCGGTTTAAGTCTCCCCACTCCATGCTATAGCAAAGCCTCATTCCAAAACTCCCCCCTCCAGTAACTCTTCCCACTCCAGTCTCCTCCATAATGACATGCTGTCCAGCGCCCGGTGATTTACACTGAAGTGGTTTTTTCGGACTGCCGGGAGTGTGAGAATGACGACGACTTAAAGGTGAGACGTGTATGGCAGGGGTTGTGTGAATTATATGACCTGACTCTGCGTCATCGACTGTAGGCGAGACTGAAACTCTGAAATATGTCTTTCCGTTCTCCTTCGAACCTTTTAAAGTAAGCTCCTATTTCTATCGAAACATCTCGAACAGACTTTCTCCACAACAAGGATGTACGGTACGAGTACTACACACGTGAAAATACAACACTACAACATGTAAACTAGTGCGTAAATATTAAAAGCACGTAAAAGGACATTGATATTTCAGAATTTTTATGGTTTCAGGCAATTTTCTCTGAGGCCTTCTTCAGGTCACGAAAGCAGGCTTCGTAAAAGAAGGCCGACATATATATTAATATATATTTTTCTCGAGTCTTTTCATAACATCCCTACTCAACGTCCCCGTCATCAACTCCCTCCTCCTTGAGAAAGCCTCCTTGCCTAGTGCAATTCTTCTCCTTACGTACCTACGACTTTGACCGTATTGGTCCAAAACACTTCCGTGATATGTAAACTGTTCTACCTGCTCTATATTTTCCCCGCCTATTTTAATATTTAGATTAGCATTTTCCTTTCTGGAAAATCGCATAACCTTTGTTTTATTAATATTAATTCTCATCCCATATCTATCGCACTGAACCTCCAATTCACTCATCAACCCCTTGGCTGACTGAGCAACTAATGCTTGGTCATCAGCAAACCTAACCGATTTTACGAATTCCCCTCCGACTTTCATTCCTACATCCAGTTCTTCCCATGCCTCCTTAATCATTTCCTCCACATATACGTCGAACAGCACCGGTGACAATGGACACCCCATGCCCTACACCTCTTCCTAACACTGCCCATTCGGACTCTCCGTTCCCCACTCGCACCTAAGCAGTCTGAGACATGTACAGGCTACGGATCAGTCTCCTGTCCCTATTCGAATCATCCCTATTTTCTGCAATACACGCATTAGTTTTTTCCCAATTCACTCTATCAAACGCCTTTTTCATTAATCATACGAAACAGGCAAATACGTCCTGATTCTATTCTGATATTCCTCTTTCGATTAGTGATCTCATTACTGCAATGGCATCACGCATACCTCTTTCTTTCCTAAACCCAAACTGATCATTCCCTAAGTAATCATTTGCCTTACTCCCTATCCTTTTGTTGATGATACTGAGAATAACTTTAGCTGCGTGGGATATCAAACTTATTGTTCTGTAATCCTCACATGACGAAGCCTTTGCCTTTTTTGGAATAGGAACTGACACCGATCTCACAGAATCTTCCGGCCAGATTCCTTCCTCATAGATACTACGAATCAGTCCATATATGGCCTTCTTCCCACATTTTCCTAACAATTTCAACAGTTCTACAGGGATGTTGTCCACCCCCACGGCCTTATTTGCTTTCATCTCCTTTAATGCCCTTTCTATTTCATCGTCGAGTATGCCTGGACCTAAGCTATCTTCTTCTACGTCATGTTCCTTTTCTATGTGTAACCTCGTCGGCCTAAGTTCTTTACCATACAGTGTTTCTATATATTCCTTCCATTTCTCTTGGATTTTTCCTGGTTCAACTATTATCTTACCCCATTTATCTTTAACTGTTAGCACAGCTCTTGCCTTCTTACTTCCCGATAATGACTTAACCTTGCTATAGAGCACCAATTTCACCCTTCTTCTGTAAATTTTACACATCCTCGCATTGCGTTTTCCACCATTCTTCTCTCGCTATATTTGTGGCCCGTTTCAATATATTGTTTAGTTATATATATATATATATATATATATATATATATATATATATATATATATATATATATATATATATATAATTCAAATTCTTTTTCGTAATTTGTTCGGCCATAATTCACTTTGTAAAATGTCAATGATGAAGTTCCCTCTCACGTTTTATCCAGTATCCACGTATCTGTATCTGTGGTTATGAACCAGTTCTCTATATCACTCCTTCCATCTACCCCCCCTGGTTTATCACTGCAGGCAATAATACTAACACGTGAGCCGGCCCTGTGGAATAATTCATTAATGGAAAGGGGTTGGATGAAATATTTTATTTTTCATCTGCCTCCTTTCAGAATCGCGGACCTTGGCTTCCCCAATGGATGAGAAGAGAATGGATGAGAACAGGGTAATACCTCATCCATTTTACGACTATTCCATTCTTCCATCCCTGCTCCGCAAAAAACCACTTCGTGAGAAATTCGCTCTTCTCTCAGAATTTACATATATCGGAGATAAGAGACGTTTCGTACGATTGATGTTTCGGACGCTTCTGACTTCTCCACCTCCTTCGTCCTCCCCAACTTATAAAACCGGGTGGAGATGGCCAGATAATCTCATAACTGCGGCCGAAAGAGGGAGGGGGAAGCAGCTATACATCCAAACTGATGGACAATTGAACGCTGAAAATATTGGTCATTAAATCGCCGTCCCACATCCCATAACTTCAAAGGGAACTGAAAACGAATACGTGATCTTCACACGAAAGAATTCACGACTAACGTAGACTCGCACAAAATCTCCCGACTAGCCACAACTAGAATACTCGATCAGTGCAAAAAATAGGCGAACTGGGTGGCCATATTAAAAACCTCATTTCTGCTCTTTTAAAGTTCGTTAGTCTACTAAAATCGATGATGGTTCTGTTGGCGTCGTAGTCTCCCCTATTCTTCTTCAAAGTACTCTCCATTCATTCATTCGTAATAATGCCTTCCTATTATTATTCCATCTTCTTCTTAATTCCATTCCACTAATGTTTAATAGTGAAGCTCCCTTTGATGGAAGTCCTCCTTTAGGCAGCAGCAGTAGTTATATATAGGCTCCCTTTTTATATAATATTCTATCGTCTCTCGTTTCTTGCTCTATTATTATTATTATTATTGTGTCTTCCACAAATCTAATGTACACCACCCAGTTAGATATATATATATATATATATATATATAATTATATATACGTATATTTATTTATTATTAGGTAATCACCGGTTAAGGTAGGTTTTTCGATGGGCACAACTATCAAATAAATATTTTGTAACTCCAAACAAAACCCAAACCAGCAACCTACTCCACACCACGTCCCTCTCTTCATGTCTCTGTGTACTTCTTTCCTCCCTTCATCCCGTCCAACATCCCTATCCTGTTGCTGCACTTTCCTCGCTTGCCCAACATTCTCCCCTCTATTACCCTCTTCAACATTCCACTACCGCTCAATACGCCTTTCATCCATCTTTCATCTGCCTCCAATAGGATTTCTCTCAACAAACCCCTCTCCTCCCCCACCATCTCCAGTACTTCCTCATTTGTTTTCATCTCGGTCCATTTCACCTTTTCCATTCTTCTCCCTACCCACATTTCAAAAGCCTCCAATCTACGTCTATCCTCCTGCTTCAGCGACCACGTTTCCGCGCCGTACATAGCTACGCTCAATATCAGAGTTTTTACGAGTCTTTTCTTAAACTCTCTACTCAACGTCCCCGTCATCAACTCCCTCCTCCTTGAGAAAGCCTCCTTGCCTAGCATTGCAATTCTTCTCCTTACGTCCCTACCACTTTGACCGTGTTGGTCCAAAACACTTCCGAGATATGTAAACTCTTCTACCTCCTCTATTTTTTCCCCTCCTATTTTAATATTTAGCTTAGCCTTTTTCTTTCTGGAAAATCGCATAACCTTTGTTTTATTAATATTGATTCTCATCCCATATCTATCGCACTGAACCTCCAATTCACTCAGCAATGCTTGCAACCCTTCATTGGCTAACTGAGCAACTAATGCTTGGTCATCCAATCAAACCTAACCGATTTTACACGAATTCCGCTCCGACTTTCATTCCTATTTTCTACAGTTCTTCCCATAATGCCTCCTTAATCATTTCCTCAACATATAGTATACGTTGAACAGCACCAGTGACAATAATGGACACTCCATGTCTTACACCTCTTCCTAACACTGCCCATCCGGACTCTCCGTTCCCCACTCGCACCTGATAGCAGTCTGATAGACATGTACAGGTTGCGGATCAGTCTCCTCTCCCTATTCCAATCCATTCCTATTTTCTGCAATGCACGCATTAATTTTTCCCAATTCACTCTTATCAAACGCCTTTTTCAATTAACATACGAAACAGGCAAATACGTCCTGATTGTATTCTGATATTCCTCTTTCGATTAGTGATCTCATTACTGCAATGGCATCACACGCGTACCTCTTCCTTTCCTGAACCCAAACTGATCATCCCCTAAGTAATCATTTGCCTTACTCTCTATCCTTTTGTTGATGATCCTTGAGAACAACTTTAGCTGCGTGGGATATCAAACTTACTGTTCTGTAATCCTCACATCATGTAGCCTTTCTATTTTTTGGAAATTGGGTGATATTTCTTAATATTTACTCATTACATAATACTCATTACATATTACATTACATATTAATACATATTACATAATTACTCATTAAAATATTAAATTAGAAATACGTATGTCGTCTTAATTATGGCTTACATCTTAAGAGTAGACACTAAGTTCGTTAGAGCTTGAATATACTGTGAAATTAGGAATATGGGAAAATATTAAACAATACTTGGAAAAAGGTATTCGCGTAAAAAACTGGCTGTTTTAAACTTAAAAAAAACGAAATTTTGCATCAAAATTTTCGAGTACAATTAATGTTTAATTGAGGGATAATAAAAAAATTCGCAACTCCTCTAAGATTTGCTCTTTGTATTAGTCATAGTTTGCGCCCGACCGGACGATCCGTCCGCTTGGATTCTCATACCTCTCTTTTGCGTTGACGTCGTGTCGTCAAGGTAACCGCTCCTTTCTTCCTCTCTCTCTCTCTCCTTCTTTCTTTCCACCTGTAGACCCACAAATCTACAAATCTCGACTTTTGGGTCTTAAATATTCCTTTTTCGGGAGATTCGAATGAAGGTTATATATTGGTCGGGACGTGTACATAAAATATTAAACCAAAAATATGTTAACAAAAAAACAGAATAACACTCCGAGAACCAAACCCACGCCGCTATGGAAACGGATAAATAAGCGGAAATGGTTTGGGGGGGGGGGAGAAGAAGGTCTTTCGTGGACTTCGGGAGATTTGATGTTGAATTCCCGTCCCAGACGACCAATAAACATTTGAATCATTGCTGTCGTGCGGAAGATATCACCACAAATCATATAAATATTAAGAATTAACATTCATTATGACGATATTTCACCACCATACAGGTGATTGCAGTTTCATCTCGGACCTCGGCAATAATCAACCAGTTTTCATACAAAATTCAATACGCAAAAACAAATGCCTAACGATTGGCGCATCGGTATTTAAAACCCGCAACTCGGAGACCTATCTTCAATTGTCAACAATTGCAAAGCTATCATTTTATCATGCAGACATCCAAGCAACATTAAAACATCCAAGAAAATTCAGATATACTTATCCTATGATATAATTGTTAACTTTAACAATATAGCCCCGCACACTATAACGGCCTTAGTTGCTAGAGACCCAATGAGTCGTCTGTGCTTGGCGGATCGTCGAGCTGTGCGTATATTACCAGTTATGTTAGTTTCTGTATTTGTCCTTTTTCAATACTGTTTGTCGTAGAAAATGGAAATTGACGAAAGCACAGAGCAACGAATCAATATATCAAGTTTTTAAGCTGAAGTGCGGTGGTAAAAGTTATCAAGAAATTACTGAAAAATGCACTGACAGCTGTTTATACGGTGATAATGCTCTGAATAAGAAAACATCCGTCTTCAAAGTGGATTTAAGCGTCTTAGAAAGATGGCAAACGAGACAAGACAGGCCAAGACGGATGATGACGCAAGGCCTTTAAAAGACCTACAAAACACTCGTGTATTGATGTACGACAACATTGATCGTGTGTGCAATGGTCCCCTTGTCCTCCTCCTTACCAATGATCGTAGTCATATTAAAACTGTCCGAAGAATGATATCTGAAGAATAGTGAACTGAATTCAGAATGGAAAATCAACAGTGCAACCACACTACTAATACTAATTCACTGTCTTAACATATTATAAGATGGATGGATGGATCAATGGACCATAATGACACAATGCACCTGCACACACTGATTCATTTAGAGAGCATTGATTGAATTCATCGCCAGTTTAATAATAGTCAATGAACCTTGTTGATCCATTGATCATTATCATTCCTCCTTATGTTCTTATTCTTATAGATCTCCTCTCGCCCCCTTTGCGACTACTTTTCTCCAAATTCCCATTTAAACGTGATTGATTGGGGATTACATACATATATATCTAACTGGGTGGTGTACATTAGATGTGTGGAAGACACAATAATAATAATAATAGAGCAAGAAACGAGGGACAATATAGAATATATTAAATAAAAAGAGAGCCTATATATATATAACTACTGCTGCTGCTTAAAGGAGGACTTCCATCTGAGGGTGCTTCACTATTAAACATTAGTCGAATGGAATTAAGAAGAAGATGCAATAATGATAAGATGGCATTGTGACGAATGAATGGAGAGTACTTTGAAGAAGAATAGGGGAGACGACGACAAAAAAACCATCATCGATCGTAGTACACTAACTAATTTAAAAGAGCGATCAAAATAGATCAAAATAGGGTATTTGTTGGCCCCTAAGTACGCGTATTCATAGGATTGACCTTGTATTTGTAGAAGTTGTATTGAATTATGCAGTTTAGGTTTTAAACACGTTGACGTACAAGGACATCGATGTTAAAAAAAAATTAATAGAAATCATTAAAAGTCAACCTTTTCGGGGATAATAGAACCAATATAATTTTAACAAAGTCTACAAACGTTCGTTAATACGAAAAAATTGAAAAAATGCACAGAAAAACATTTAATAAGTTAATTAGAACGGACCAAATTCGCTCGTCTTTTGTTTTCCCAGTAAAACGCGTCGTGTAGGTTCGAAACAAAAGGTTAACGAATTACGATAAACAGACACCTAGCGACGGGATGTAAACAAAACAATTGACGAACAAAATTGAAATCCTATGAATTAGATTAAATATATTTGAAAAAATCAATATAAAATTAAATATTTAACGAAATTCATCTGTGTGGAATTTGTAGTAACGTATCAATTCATGACTTAATAATATAGTTTGATAGATTTGATGTAAGTCAAACAATACGGAGATATAATTATAAAATTTGCGTCAACAATTGAAACGACGCCATTTGGATTAGCGTAGTTCTTTTTCAATATCGTCGATGAATTATTGGGAAAATGAGAGTTTAAAATGGATTAGACTCTACTTACCAACATATTAGACATTAATCTGATAGTATTACATATAAAATAAACATTTATTGCCTTCTAGGATACGGGAAGTGTCGAATTAATTCGAAGTTAATGAGCAAAGATCAATGAAGAAATTAGGAGAACGATATAGATATGTTCATGACACGACGCTCATCCCAGAAGGAATTGCATCATAAGATTCAAGATGTCATTAACCTCTGAAATGGATACCGGAAATGTATCAATATAATGTATCTGCAAATATCTATTTATGTGTATACATATCTCAATTATTTGAACCTTAAGATTATTCACGTAACGAAACAGACAGTAATAATCACACCTAATGTTAGGTGATGGTAGACTTGACCCAGGACTCTTAAGGACCTTTACGGAATTGTGTGAAATTCAAACATTACCAGGGTATCAAGGAGGACAATATCCTTTTTCTAAATTCAGAGGAACCAGGGGTTTCCCAGTTATATATGTGGTACCGTGTTAAAATCCAGAAATCTCAGGAGAATGGCGGAAGGTCTTCAGAGACGCTCGCACAAGATATGAACTACACCTCACCAATTAGGAATACACATGAATGAGGGTATATAATTAATATTCTGTGCAAATGAGAAAATAAATCGCAATATAACTATCGCTATCTATCGATCATATATCATATTGATTTAACCACTGAATTGGATTGGAAGTAATGAAACGCACTTATCGAAGACAAGCCAGATCACGTCCAAGTAAAACAGACGTCAACATTTAACTGTACAGGCAAAACGGTCGATATGCCACAATTGATAGGCAGTAGTACCAACATAACCACCGAAAAATGTAGAATCAAATGCACGTTACTCACGGAAATTCAAAATTGGCGACACCTTTCGAACATACCTCGTACACACACAAATATATATATATATATATATATATATATATATATATATATATTTGTATACACATTCAAATACGAAGTCCCGCCATACGGCGCACAAATATTCATTCAAACATAGAAATTATAAGGAAATATTTTTACTTTCGTGATCTGCTCAAAAACCGCCTTCCCCACATGTCCTCTGTTCGCCTTTTATGTGTTTTCCTATCCCCTTTCCTTATACCTCTTTCTATGTTTGAATGGACACAGTATTCAACCCGAAGGTCGGTTCAGTAGGTGATGGTAGAGCTCACCCATGTATCAAGCCCTATACGGAGTGTGAATATTCACACATCAGGGTAGGGGGGCCAGTTCCTTTCCCTGTGCCGGTTATGGTTTCCCAGGAAGACCTGGTACCCGAAAAATCAACTAGCTTGGGTGGAGCTGCAGGTGCCCAAAGTGCCTTGCCCGGGAATCGAACCCGGGACCCTCCGGTCAGCAGTCCAACGCTCTACGCGCTAGACCACCGCGACCCGCTATATATATATATATATATATATATATATATATATATATATATATATATATATATATATATATAAGTATATATTAATGAATGCGGAGGAGAGAGAGGCAATGGCTTCTTCTCCTTAGCTCCCCTCTGATGGCGTGGGAGGTAGTAGTTGTCTGTGTGTGTGTGAGTGTGTGTGGGGGGAGGGAAAGAGAGTGGGGTGGTTTTTCGAGGTATCCAAGAATCCACGGAGGCGTGGTCTAAGACACATAAAGACGCCAAAGGAGGCTGGAAGAGGGAGGGGGAGGGAGGGAGGGAGAAGGAAGGAGGAGATGGAAGGAGCATTTGACAGATTGATGGACGCAAGACGTGTTTCAGAGACTGGAAATGGACAACCACTCCTCTCTCTCTCTCTCACCCTCCCTCTCCCTCCCCCCTCCTCCCTTTGGAAGGGATGAAGGGAGAGAGGGTGTGGGGAGGCGTCCGGAGTAGTTTTATCGTTCTCGTGTTGGTGCTTCGTTGGTAAAGGAAGCAATTCTTTAGCGGCGGTCGGGTGTCTTGGTGTGAGGGACTGGAACAGTCGCTGAGGGCTCCCGAAAGGAAAAGAGAGGACTCGTGCTCAGGCGACGCTCCTGCCAACCTTCCCGGGTTTGGAGTTGGGGGAGAGGTACCAACATGGCGGAGTGTCAAAGCTCTCTCTCTCTCTCTCTTACTCATTGGAGGAAGAAGTCTTTTCCGAATTTAAGTCTGGGGGGGAGAATGTCGGGAAAATGTCCTCTGCTCTGCGTTGGATACCTGCCTCTTTTCCTTTTGCGCGCGAATTTATAAACCGCCAAAGACTTACCTTAAATATGTGTGTGTGTGTGCAAACACATATCTATATATATATATATATATATATATATATATATATTTATAACATTCAGACGGAACAATAGGACACGGAATAAAATAGATAAATCTTAAAAGAACACTCACATTGCAGATCGTATCAGCTTTCCGCCTAGTCCGAGGCTTTCTTCAGGTCAGACTGAAAGGTCTTGGGCCTAAGTCTGACCTGAAGAAGGCCTCGGAGGAGTAGGTCGAAAGCTCAAACAATCCACAATGTGAGTGTCCTTTTACGTGTTATCTGTTTTATTCTGTGTTATATTGTGCCGTCCAAAAGTTATATTGCTCTCTCGTGAGTAGTTCCGCATCATCGAAATACATAAGGAGCGGGTCACGGTGGTCTAGTGGTTAGAGCGTTGGACTACTGACCGGAGGGTCCCGGGGTCGATTCCTGTGTAAGACATTTGTGCACAGGGAAAGGAACTGGCCCTCCTTAATACCCTGCTAATGTGTGAATATTCACACGCCTTCGGGCTTAGTACATGGGTGAGATCTATCATCATCCACTAAACCGAACTTATAAGGGTTGATTACTGTGTTTATGGTTATATATATATATATATATATATATATATATATATATATATATATATATATATATATATATATATATATATATATATATATATATATATATATATATATATATATATATCATAATGCACAAGTTAAGGATAGCAGATCTTCCTGGGAAACCATAACCGGCACAGGGAAAGGAACTGGCCCCCCTACCCTGATGTGTGAATAAAAACACGCCTTCGGGCTTAGTACATGAGTGAGATCTATCATCACCAACTAAACCGACCTTATTAGGGTTGATTACTGTGTTTATGGTTTATGGATACATTATATATATATGAAAAACCTTAAACACAGTAATCAACCCTAATAAGGTCGGTTCAGTAGGTGATGGTAGAGCTCACCCATGTACCAAGCCCGACGGCGTGTGAATATTCACACATCAGGGTAGGGGGGCCAGTGCCTTTCCCTGTGCCGGTTATGGTTTCCCAGGAAGATCTGGTACCCGAAAAATCAACTAGCTTGGGTGGAGCTGCAGGTGCCCAAAGTGCCTTGCCCGGGAATCGAACCCGGGACCATCCGGTCACTAGTCCAACGCTCTTCCCACTAGACCACCGCGACCCGCTATATATATATATATATATATATATATATATATATAGATTTCCACGCACACTTTTCCTCAGTCATATCTTATCTTCCGAAGAAGACGGAGCTCGAGTCCGTCGAAATTATCAAGATATTATTGTGAATGTTCTTTTTATGTGTTCTCGTGCTGTGTGTTACTGTCTAAGTTATATATATATATATATATATATATATATATATATATATAACTTTTGGACGGCACAATAGAACACAGAATAAAACAGATAACACGTAAAAGGACACTCACACTGTAGATTGTTTGAGCTTTCGGCCTACTCCTCCGAGGCCTTCTTCAGCTCAGACTTAGGCCCAAGACCATTCAGTCTGACCTGAAGAAGGCCTCGGACTAGGCTGACAGACTGACAGAATTAATATATGTTTCCTATGGCTGTTATAATTAAACTGCGAGGTATATAAAGGGTAGAATATGGAAATGACAACATTTTCACTCTTAATTTTACATACAAAGGAAGCTTATTTATTTTATTAATTCACATTACATGATTTGGATATGATGCAAAGATCACGGCTTTCATAATAATTACAAACCACAAATCCATTTTTTTCATCAATTGTTTTGTGGTATTGCGGCCCACACACTTCGGGCCGCGTCTACCGACTCATTTCAATCCCCAATCTCTCTCTCAACATCTCTCTCTCTCTCTCTCTTTCTCTCTCGCATTCATTTTTTCTTAAACGTCCTGCTTTTTTTAGGTTCAATTTTGTATATTATCCGTTATTCTTGGAGTGAGCAAATTCTTTTTACATATATATATATATATATATATATACGTTGAGATTATTTTTTTCCACGACCCACACGTTGAGATTGCCGTTCGGAACTGCGATGGACTTTTGTAAAGCATTTTTCTATGCGTTTTTTCGACAGTTAAATAATTTTTTTTGCAAAAAAATTTCATGTAAATTTTCTGCATAAAAAAATTGAACAATTTTTTTCGTGAAAAAAATGGTGCTTTTTCATGAAAATTTGAACATTCTTTCATTTTAAAAAAAGAACTGACTTTTGGAAGGAGAAAATAAATAACCACGGAGAATGATTTGACGAAAAAGTCGCACTTTTATCGTGAAAAAAATGCACGTTTTTTTCATGAAAAACCGAAAAAAATTGGCGAAAAACTTTGCCTAATTTTTTCCGGAGGATATGGCTCTTTTTTCAATGAAAAAATTGAAATTTTGAATGAAAAAAATAAATAAAACTGGAAAATGTTTTGTGATAAAAGTTGCAACCTTTTTTCACGAAAAAGTATCACTTTTTTCATGAAAATTTGATTTTTTCATGAAAACACCCGAACTTTGGAAAATAATTAAAAACAACCCAGAAAAAATCGCGAAAAATTTGCCGAATTTTTTTTAAAGGAAGGAAATAGTACTTTTTCATGAAAAAAATTCTGAAATTTCAAAGAGAAGAAACGCCAATGTTCCATATATTTTGCGAAAAAATTATCACATTTTTATCATGGTGAAAATGGTTTTTTGGCAGGAAAACTGCACCTTTTCATCGTAAATTAGCTGAAAAGTTTGTAAAACTGACTTCTTTCTTGGAAGAATTGCACTTTTTCACGAAAATGACTTGTATTTGAATATGATATAAAAATATTAAGAATATAAAAGCAGACCAAAAAATGTTTCGGGGAAAAATGCGTAATTTTTTCATGAAAAAAATGATTTTTTCTTGAAAACCTAAGATTTCGAATTAAAAATTAAAAGTAATTGGAATAAATTTTTGCCAAAAAAATTAACAAAACTGTTTTATTTAGAAAACTGTACTTTTTACATGAAAATATGAACATTTTTTTATGAAAAATT
>JAVFHJ010000014.1:5322752-5347752 GCA_037158775.1 Hetaerina titia | reverse complement strand
TATTAATAATATATTTAAATCCCTTAAACTTTATTATTGCACTCGAATCACAATTAAATAGAGCAATTTTTAGGTCTATTCTCTGACGATCCCCTAAAACTGTTTACTTTTTAATTTATCAGCCTTCAAATTGTTTCGTATGTAACGCCCGCACGGCGGCAGGGCATTTTGGGGAACGATGAAACAATTCACACGTTCGCGCACTAGTGTTCAACTGTTTTTCTTTATCTACCCCAAAAACACACCCCCTTTTCGTCTCTACGTGTCACGTATATCGCCCTTCATTTTTCTTACCGAATAACTTTCCACCGCGTCACGCTTATGGCTTTGTCATGTGAAATGCGCTACATCGGACGAGTGACTCGCCACGTTAAGACGTGACGCGTCACACGTTTGCGTGACGCGTTATATATTATGCGTGACACGTGGCTCATGACACGTTATGCGTGAGGCGAGGTCACGCCACTGGACTGAAAGATTCATAGACTCGGTTTTCACAGGGGGGGTTTCACATTTCTTGGGTGCAGTTCTGGAAGCATGTCCGTCATTCACGTAACGCCTGAGTATGGATGTTGGACAACATTTCATATCCAACAAAACAAAGTCGTCAGAAACAACTTCTGTCCACGATTAGAGTCCATATTTGGACAACAACACACACTTCATAATTAATATAAAACAAGTTATTCAGAGATCAAAATGAAGGAAAATAGAAAGAGATCCAACATAGCCAACATTATTTGGGGGTTGTTGAGTCCACAAATTGAGTGGTCAATTAAGGAACAAGTTGACGAGGGTTTTCTTCCTGCCAGAACACAGTCTTCAGTCCAAGACAATCCTCAGTTCATCCATAATATCGCCCACATGAAAATATGGCTAAATCCACGCAGACAATTCAGCCAAAAAATTGGATACGAGATCATTCTGCTCTTAATCCAACTTTTATGGGTTTCAAACATACTTGCTCGAAAGCTGCTTAGCTAGCTCTGTATACTTGAGAAATTTCGAATGCGGGCTCTCATCGGATGAGCTAGTTCCAGGAGGTGTCGTGGAAATCTGTGGACTTCTGCTCTCCGGTCCAGTACTGCCACCGGCAGAGGCCTGGTTCTTCGGCGACGAAACCTCGTTCCTACCTCCCGAACTAGAATTCCCAACTTCCTGAGCTGACTGGCCACCGCTCCCAGACCCCGCGGGTGACGGTTCTGGCAACTGTCCATCTTTGACAAAGTGCATCTTCGAGAGATGATGCCTGTACGCGCCCTTGGAGACGAACGGGGTCTCGCAAAAGGCGCATTTCAGAAGGGAGTCGCTAACCACAGCATCGTTGCAGGCCCAACTGAACGCCAGGATGGCTCCAGGGTTACTAGGAGATGTATTTGAGGAAGAGGGATAGTTTGCGTTCAGAGTAGAGCTTGTTGATCCGACACTAGGTGATCTAGCTAGTACTGACTGGTGTCCAGACGTCCCAGAGTGGTTGTGGTGCGATTCTGTCTTGTCGCAGAGCTTCTGAAGGGCTGCAAGGGGGTGTGAGGTGGTCACTCCAGTAGCAGAGCCAGAAGATGTTGTCTGTCCGCCACTGGGATTTTCGCCTGAGAGACTATCGAACATTGAGGATAAAGCGCCAAGACTACCAGCCGTCTGAGCCTTCGGACTGCCCTTTGAAGAATCGTCATCCTTCTCCCCGTCCAGTTCAACTTTGACCTCTTGATTAGCCTCAGTCTTGGCTTCGACCTTTGACCTTTCCTCTGAAGACTTTGTAGACTTTGGTGTCCTCGGCTCATCTTTCTCTTCTGGTACTGTTTTCTCAGAGTTATCGTCAACGTCTTGTTCAGCTTCGGCGTCTTCAGGGTCACGTTCGCTGTTGACGTCTTCTTCTACCTCCTTCTTGACTTCAGGATCGGGTTCCTTATCATTTTCTCTGCTCTCAGCCTTAACGGCATCTTTGACCTCTTGAGTGCGCGTCTCAAGTTCCTCTTCACCAGTCTTGTCCACTTCTCCTGAGACGTTCGCAGATGTATCCTTGTCTGGTTCATCCTCGCTGCTGACAACATCCTCCTTCCTCTCACGTTTTTCCTCAGACGTTATTGGCGTGGCCGGCTGTGAAGTCGGCGGGGTGGAATTTGCTAGGTTTACGGCCGAAGGTGTTGATGCCGGTGGGGACTGAAGTGCCTCAGGGGTCGAACGAGGGGTTAGACTCTTCTGCCGCCTATCTGGAGGCGTGACAGAGCCGCCTCCACCACATCTGTCTGACACTGAGCTGCTCTCGCTACCGCTTCGTTCTCTTTTCCCACCCGTGCCTGACTGTGCTACAGGATTTAGTAGCCCACCAAACTGGCCATAGGCGTGATAGCCTCGTAGAAGATTCATCGTGTGAGGGTCGACTAGTGGTTTTGTATAGTCGACCGTCTCGTCTATTCCCAACCGTTTTAGGATACTAGAGCCGATTGGTTGAGTTCCTGGAGCGATGCTTCCAGTTCCTCCAGCAGCCATACCACCCGCGTATCCCTGCCTCATCCTGGAGTCAAAACTCTTCTCAATGAGCTTTTCAATTGCGTTCAGAACTGATGGCGATGATCCGGGGAGACCTCCTGAGCCTAATGGATTGTCCCCCTTGGATGAACCGGTGTTTTCTGACTTGTCCGGGGTAGAGATCTTGAGGTTTGGTCTTTGCGGTGGTGGCAAGGTGTTTCCGTCTGGAGTCCTAGCTCCAGCAGCGGCTGCAGCCGCTGCTGCTTCCTGGACTTCGCTCATCAGAGCACTTTTAAGGAGGTTTCTTTGTTGGTTCAAACTTGACACATTTCCTCCGACACACTGCCTTATGTGCTCTACAAACATGGCGGTCTCTATGCGTTCTCCACACTTCTCACACGTGATCCGACCACCTCCCGGGTTGGCCAGCAAGGCCATGTTGCCAGACTTCCCATCTCCGCCGCCGTTCTTCAGTTCGTTCTGGGCTCTTTCAAGCTCGAGGAGCTTCCTAACAGGGAGGGACTTCTTCCTCTTTTCCCTGGCCGCTATCGCCGAGGCGCTGTTGCCAGTTCCGGTGCCACCCCTCCTCCTAGCCTGAGCACTGTTGCCTAGCTGACCAGCTGCTCCACCTTCAGTAATACTTCTCATTATGTGTTCCTTATAATGGGCGTTCTTGACCATGTGGTTCGACAACTCCTTGAGACTACCGAAGGCCTCGTCGCAGACTTTGCAGGTCAACACGGCCGTTACGTGACCTCCTTGCGAGCCGGCGTTACCAGACGAACCTCCAGTCGTGTTGCTATTTGAGTTGCCACCAGCACCAGCGCTTCCAGGACCTCCAGATCCTCCAGTTCCTCCAGACCCACCTCTATCGTCAGCAGATTTCCAGGATATGATCTGCTCCTGCGAGACTATGTTGGTATAATGTTGGGTCTGCTGCATATGCGAGGTCATTTCAGCAAGTGACCTGAAGCTCTGCCCGCACCACATGCACTTCAAAATCTGCCTTGTCTGTTCAGCCCCTTTGCCCAACCATACGTCCTGACCCCTGACCAACTTCCTGGGTAGAGGCATGGTCTCCTTGATGAGCAAACTGAGATCTTTCCCTCCCTGCTGGTTTCCTGAGGATGAGTTCCCGGAACCACCCTGAGTTCCTCCTTGGTTTCCGGACATGTTAGACGTTGACTGGACTGTTGATGACTGCTGTTGCGACGACTGGGAGGTCGATATTGCCACGCTGACTGGAACCTGACCCTGTGGCATCCCTTGTACACCACAGTGCTTAGCTTCTTTCATATGCACGGTGAGTGCGGACAGCGACTGGAAGCTCTGCCTACACCAAACGCACTTCAGGACATCCCTTGCCTGTTCCGCACCTTTGGATAGCCAGTGAGACTGCCAGGCGCTCTGTCTTGATGATACTGAACCACCGGTTGAACCAGCTCCAGTACTCTGGTGTTGGCGTAAGTACGAAAGAGCAGCTGCGTCGTCTCTCACAGAATCACTCCCTAGTTTGCTGAGCTCACTCATTTTCTCTAAGGCCTTAGACGCGTCACTGGGTGCGACAGATGATGACATGTTGTACCCAGCCGATGTCGTCATGCTACCTTTGACCTTACCGTTCCACGGATCAGGTGAGGATTGCCTGAGCGAATTGGACTGGGTCGTGGGGGTTTGGTGATGGTGATGGTGGGTCTGTGCCGACTTGGAACTCTGATAGAAGGGATAAGGGAGGGTTTGACCAGGCTGAACCGGTGTAGCACCAGCTGACCATGGTGTTGGAGGTTGTTTGAACCCTTCCGACCTTCCCTGCTGGGATGAACGCCTATGCGGAAGGAGATGACTGGCTATAGATGATGCTAGTGAAGCTAGTGGCGACATTGACGTAGTTGGGGTTCCAGCACCAACATGGAGGTTCTGAGGTGTCTGACTAGCTGTTCCCGGGACTGTTGTGACGGAGATATCCTCAGAACTTGCCAATCTCTGTCGTTTTCTCCTGTTAACGCTCAGGTCTAGGGGGCTGCTCAGGTCTAGGGTTGCAACCTGAGGTGTTGTTGGTTTGCTCAAGTTCAAAACACCACCTTCTTCTTCTATGGAATCCTGGTCCATATCTGATTCTGCATCTTCTTCGCTATCGCCGTCTTCACCACTATCTCTGCCACCATCCCTTCTTCTACTCCTCTTCCTGCCCTTGGTGCTGAAGTCCAGGATCTCCGCATTGCCACTGCTTCCCGATTCGACCTGGACGACCGGTCTGGACGCTGATAAAACTCCAGGGACTGTACCCAGGATGGTTGCGGCTGTGGTTGGGTTGAGCATGACAGCTGGGGGTGTTGTCAGGATAGCAGCTGCTGGACCCAACATGGCTGCCGTTGGGTGGAGAGGGATTGGTTGATGGTGTCCCTGGGGGATCACGTGAGTTTGTCGGTGGAGTTCGATGATTGGTGGAATCTGTGGGGTGAGGAGCGGGGTTGCCAAACTGGGTGATGAGGCCGGTGGCGACGGCGATGGGGTAGTCGGTTGAGACGGTACTGTCGCACCTCCACGTGGACTGTTTGGATCCCTGGGGACATTGAAGATCGTCGAGGTTAGGAGATGTTGTAAAACCTTGACTCAGCTCGTAACTCACTCCAACATGCAAATTGGGCCGCATTGAAATCCAGCCATCATTCAGTAGGGGCCATGCAGATAATTAAGCTTTGCAGAACAAGGTTAACAGCAAAACTGTGAACTCCAGAGTCAATAATATGCATATCGTCTACCATTCCAGGCATTACGAAAGGTTCAGTGGAATGAGAAGGTAGCAAATATGTCCAAAATGTAAAGGGAGATGAAAAGGTGGTTAGGAGATTTTCTAAAACCTGGACTCGGCTTGTAACCAACTGCAACATGCAATTAGGGCCACTGTAACTTCCAGTAAACATTCAACGCGGTTCATGCAAGGTATTGAGCTTTCCGGAACTGGATTAACAGCAAAATTATGACTTCCAAGCTCAAAAACTCCATTATTGCTACCATTATAGGCATTACGTAAGGTTCAGTAGAACGAGAAGGTAGCATACTGGTCCAACATATAGACTGACTTGAAAAGATGGTTAGGAGATGTTGTAAAAACTGGACTCAGCTTGCAACTCACTCCCACATGCAGATTTGACCAGGTCAACTTCCAGTTAAAATTCATGAGGGTCCATGCAAGACATTAAGCTTTCCAGAATGGGGTCAGCAGCAAAATTGGGATCTCCAGGGTCAATCATGGAACTATATATACAATCCAGGAATTAAGAAAGGTTCAGTTGATGAAGGAGGTAGCATTTGTGTCCAAAATATAAACGGAGATCAAAAGGTTGTTAGGAGATGTTGTAAAAACTGGACTCAGCTCGTAACTCACTCCGACATGCAGATTTTACTGGGGTAACTGCCAGCCAACATTAAGCAGGGTTCATGCCAGGTGTCAAGCTTTGCAGAACAGGGATTAACAGCAAAATTGTGACTTCCAGGTACAATAGTTCCACCACTGTTACCATTCCAGGCATTACGAACGGTTCAGTGGAATGAGAAGGCAGCAAACATAATAGGATATCAACAAATGTGAGTTTTCTTTAATTGTTTTGGTTTAATAAGCAAAGCACTTCATTTCACTTGTCCAGTAACCTTGCAGGCGACATGCAGTAATCATAAAAAACGTTCAGAACGCCGTGACCGGATTCCAAAACATTTCCAAAACAGTGGAACGCCTACATGCGTACCGATGCTTTGTCTATTTGCAGTACATTCGATGGTTTAGTCGATGAAAATATTATAAATACTAACTATCTGAGCCAATCACATCATGGTTAATTTTCCATAGCACTGTCAACATTCCAGGGAGTATTTTGGTGGTAATATACAGCTGGGAAATAGTTTCATACATCCAGACAAACTGAAAGTGCCAGACTTATTCATGCCAGAATCTAAATATCACACATTCCAAAGTGCCAGAATAGAGAACATAGCGAGCAAGAGCATTATTCAAATTCATGCTGCGTTGACACTAGAGTTTCAAACATATTATTGAAAAATCAGTCGTAAATGAATAAATAATATGTACAAAGTTTGTTCAGAAAATGACTGGGATATTTTTTACAAATTTTGCAAGTTTGGTGGGTCCGATTGTGGAAATATTCAAGTTATTATGTTGGTATACGTGTCCCCGGGAGTATGATTGACTTTTCAACTGTATCCGTTGTTTACTTTGCGTACGACAGTAGCCAAGGTTACAGGCAAGTGTTTACGAACGCGAGGCGATCTTCGTTTGTCGAAAGAAATGGATCGAAGTATTGGCAAATCAAATTTTGCGTAAACAAAGTAGCACAGCATTAAAAACGAAGTGTCGGTGAAATGTCAGAAAAGGCCAGCAAAATGGTGAGTCTGCTTTGGGTTAAACAAAGAGTTTATTACAAGTGTTATATATATATAAGTGTTTGTCAATAAGATGGCCTTTGAAGACGTTTGGAGAAGACGATCGACGCCACAGCACATCAAACAACCAATTAAAACGTGGATTAAAAGCTTGAAAAAGAAATGTTAACATATGATTGATCGCCGAATCAAATTAACAGGGAGAAGTCGCTGATGATGTTGTTGGCATGTCAATTGTCTCATGTCAATGAAACATATGTTGTATATAGAACGTTTTGGATATGCAACGTGAGCGAAACAGCACCATTAGTGTCCCAAAACTGTTGGATATTGAACGACACAAAAAAAGCGTCGAATTTGGAAGTTTCAGTCAGGAGTCTTTACACTAAATGAAGTCTATGGCGATTCGGAATTACTACTGAAACGTCTTATTATAATAACAAGTGACAAAAGGTGGGTTTAAACGGATGTGACGTCGAAACATAAAAAAAGGCTTGGTACTAGGTATTAGGTTTATGTTTGTTCTTTCGTCTTCAGTGTGGTACGGCGTGGTACCCATCGTGGTGCACAGATTTGTACGGTATATCCCTAATTGTTTTTCAATTAACGAATGGCCGCCACACGTTCCACAATTGGATATTATTGTCCAATATATGGTTCGCAATGATATTACGCTTTTGATGAGTGATTGGCCGGACATCTTGTGAATCGAATCTTAGAATCGAGTTTGAGCGATGTTTGTATCGTCTGTTGATCAGTGATTAGGACGTCCGCTGCAAGTGTTTCATCGACAGTTATTATGGCTTTTCCAGGCTTGCAAACCACGAAATATTACTGCCAATCGATTGACAGTGGACCTCGATAGGTCCATTGTCAATCGATTGGTGGTAAAATTTCGTGGTTTGCAAGCCTGGAAAAGCCATAATAACTGTCGATGAAACACTTGCAGCGGACGTCCTAATCACTGATCAACAGACGATACAAACATCGCTCAACAGCATCCTCACCATAAACAGCCTTCGAACGACGATGGAACTCAAAGTAGGAGTCACTTTTTAAGTTTGAGGCTGTTTGACTCTCGTATTGACATAGAGCACACTAGAACACGTCCCCATAATTCCTTCGCTTCTCAATACATACACTGGAAGAATGTAACGAAGTCAAATATGTGGATGCGTGTTGGTGGAGAATGTTACTTCCACATTCCTAGATTAAGAACGCTTGTGAAGTTCTTGTTGTTTTTTCTCTTCAAACATGTGTATATTAACTGTCTACCTACTTTTTACCAATTACGAATGACCTACAGAACGACTCCAGTTAACGTCACGAATCTCGCGATCTCAGAGCCACAATTTAGCAAGTGTACGACTGATAGATTGATAATAATACAGGGTTCGTCCAGAAAATAAGCGTCTTGACAAATAAGTCTTTTTTTGACAAAAGGGGAGTCGTCCACTACGAATTTGTACCTGAACGACAAACTGTGAATGCTGCATTTTACGTCCAAGTGCTCGACAGGCTTCGAAAACGAGTCGCCCGCGTCCGGCCAGCGATCGAAAACATCTGGCGGCTGCATCACGACAATGTGCGTCTCACACCGCGCTTGTCGTGTCGGACTTCTTGGCCAAGCACGGCGTGGCAACGCTGCCGCACCCGCCCTACAGCCACCGGACTTGGCACCACCGGACTTCTTTCTGTCCCCGAAGATAAAGAGGAGTTTGAAAGGAACGCGATACGGGACTTTGGACGCCGTCAAAGAGGCCGTGACGACGCGTCTTCGAGAGGTTCCCGATGATGCCTTCGCGGGAGCGTTCCAGAAATGGGAACGCCGCTGGAACAAGTGTATCCACTCACAAGGGTCCTGTTTTGAGGAATATTAGCTTAAGATATGGAAAAGTGTAATACATTTTTTTTAGCTCAGTACACTTATTTTCCTGAAGAACCCTGTATCTCTGTACATTCCAGCAAGCAAACCACAAATTAAATGTCCCTCGCAGATTAAAACCATAGTTATAATAAAACTCTACAAGACCGCGTATATTTACACAGGGATATTAAGCGACAAACCTAATCAGATAATATTCAAACTCTATCAACCAATGTGCCCTTATTATAGATGAGAAATTAGACATTGACACGCTGTCCCCCATAACATTAGCCATATAAGTCACATGACCCTTTTCCATGTCAACCCCAACAAAAATGAAAGGAAAACGTATTTAGTTTTGTTTGAGGTGTAACGCATTAAATAAATATGATCAAAATTCGCCATTTGCTCTGTAACCAAGGCGGCCATTTAGTCAACACGAACAGTTGACAAACGTAATGCCAACGTTAATGCTCTGAAACGTTTCGACCAAATTAGAGGTGGATATAATCAAAATCATAGCATGTTTTGTTAATCATAGCACCATGCCACATTAGAGGAGCATTATTAAGCTAGGAAATTTGCGAAAAGCATTCTAGAATTGCGAGAAAATCATGCATAAACATTTGAGGTGGTAAAGCAAGATGGCGGTCCTACCTTGTGATAAGGGCTTCTGGTCCAAGCATTCTCCCTTCAGATGACTTGTTTAGATTGAGCACTTTGTCGCCTTCGGAATTAGGGCTTTCCGAAGTGTCCTGCGCTGACCCCTTGACCTCTCCCGCCGTCCCTGCGGCGCTGCCGCCTTCCTCAGTAACTTCGCGACGCTGAGGGTCCGTGTCGCCTTCCTCAGCGACCGCGAACGACGCTGATTGGCCCTCTGTCTCTTCCTCCTCGTCTTGCGAATGATCAGAAGCGTCTTCTTCTTCACCGTTTGAGGAGCCAGTATCTAAGTCGCCCTGCTCGGATACCTGGTGCTGTTGCGATGGAGACCTTGGAGGCCCACCGCCCTCACCTTCAACACCTTCCCCTGTGAAGGAAAAACAAAATGAGTGGTGAAATTCGTCACGGAAACAGTTGAATCGCGACCTGCGTGCAACGATCAGAAATTCGTCTAAGATTACCGAATACAAGTTGTTCAGTATACATAGTCTGGCAAATAAATACGCGAACTGGTGCAATATGGCGGCATTGACGCGGACTATATAGAGCTGCCCACCACTTTCACTAGTTGCCCGAGACCGAATGAGCCGTCTGTACTTGGCAGATCGTCAAGCTGTGCGTATGGTGACTGTTATGCTAGTTTCTGTTGCCCTTGTGTTTACGCATTGTCATGGGAAAGGTATATTTGACGAAGTCACGGCGCAACGAATCAAAATGACAAGTATTTTGGTGAGGTTAGGTGGTAAAAGTTATCAAGAATATACAGATAAATGTACTGACATCTCTTTATAAGGTGATAATGCTCTGGATAAGAAAACATCCTCCGTCTTCAAAGTGGATTGAGCGTCTCAAAAGTATGGCAAACGAGACAAAAGACGTCCAGATGGATGATTGAAAGCCCGAACGAAATACAAGGACCTGTGTTCACACTGGCAACATTGATCGTGTGCGGTATATTGTCCTTCTTACCGATCGTCATAGAAACTGTCCCGAATGATAGCTGATGGACCGAATTTTATGAAAGTCAACAGTGGAAAGATGGCCACGGATGATGCAAGGCCGGGATGACCTTCAACCAGGTTGTGATGACGACAACATTGATCGTGTGCGGTCCCTTATCCTTTTACAACTTGACAAATTTATAATTTCGATGAAATGGGTTGAGGTATGACCGTGATCATCTGTATTTCAATCCTAAGATTGGAGATTGGTTTATTGTCCTCCATTCTACTAATAAAGTGATTTCAATTCCGTTCATTCCTCGATTAATTCTCTGTTTTACGTCCTTCTAAATGCGTCCTGTGTGTGTATACGTGTTCCTTTGTCTTCCTCGTTTGGAATTTCTATCATTCTATTCTTAACATCCTTCTTATTTTATTGTTAGGTAAGGTAGGTTTTTGGATGGACACAACTATCGAATAAACATTTTGTAACTCCAAACAAAACCCAATCTACATCAGGTCCCTCTTCATCTCTGTGTACTTCCTTCATCCCTTCATCCCATCCAACATCCCTATCCTGTTCCTGCCCTTTCCTCTCTTGCCCAACATTCTCCCCTCTATTACAGTCTTCTTCAACATCCCACTGTCGCCGATCTATACGCCCTTCATCAATCTTTCATCTGCCTCCATAGGATTTCTCCCAAGAAACCCCTCTCCTCACCCACCATCTCCAATACTTCCTCATTTGTTAATTCCTTCTTTCGGTCCATTTCACCTTCTCCGTTCTTCTCCACACCCACATATCAACAATAGCCTCCAATCTACGTCTATCCTCCTGCTTCGGCGACCACGTTTCCGCGCCGTACATATACGCTACTCTCTATATCAAAGTTTTAACGAGTCTCTTCTCATCTCCCCACTCAACGTCCCCGTCATCAACTACCTTCTCCTTATTGGTAGGTGTGAAGGTAGATCAGGTCCAGGTAGATATGAAGGATTCTACCTGTTCTACTTTCAACCCTTTGACAAAATTGTAATGCATATCTGCATTCAGCTCCTCTCTTCCACACACACAGACACACGAGTATTTTTGTGTCTTTCCTGGTGATATTCGTATTAATATATTCCGCCAGATCTTGGTCCATAGCACTTAGAGAGGGTCTTGCAGGACATGTCCGTAACTACTGCGATTTCGTCTGTAAAACCGTTGCATGTTAATTCCTCCCCCATTCACTGGATGGGGTTATTGATTCAGTTGATATATTCCGCTTTTTTGTACAGACTTTGATTTAGAGGCTTAATGCCATCCTAAAAAGCCCCCGCCTTGCGGTCATCGGAGTTCTCCACACGCTATTTTGTGCATTAGTGACCAATTTTGCGGGACTGGGGTCGTAAAATGTATCTGGTAATAGAGTAAATTCAGGACGCATTTGGAAGCGTATAGGTGTTGGGGGGGGGGAAGGCTATAGACGGTGGGGTGGGTGCTGGGAGGGGATTTGACATTAATGCGCAACCCTTAATGATCTCCAGGGTGTTGGACAAAACGTTCGACGGGGAATAAATAAATAAAAGGGTGGAGATGGGAAAACAAATAGTAATCAAACATGGAGGAAGTTAATTCGCACGTAATATGAAATTGAAAAGCTTGATTACATATATATTTAACCTCTCGCGAATATCAAGAGTTCGCAGACGTTTTATGAGCTTCAGAGTTGCAGTTTAGGGAATTATTTCAGCCATAATAGCCAAAAAAAAGAGAAGGAAACGATTGTGGAATCAAAAAGAACATCGGAAAGCGTGTGCGTTTCGCGTGGAGGAGTGCGTACGTATTGGTGGTCGAGGTGAAAAAAAAAACAATGTCGAAACGGAAAGCGCGGGAAATGAAAGGATTGGAACAAAAACGAAACGATATTGAGCGAAAGACATGGAATAAGGTAGGGTTTAGAGTTGAAATAAAGAGTGAGAGAGAGAGAGAAGAAAAAGAAGGACGATCGAAAAAGATTAAATAAGAGTACGACAACGTTCATCATTGATTTGACAGACAATTGAATGCCGAATTGCGAGCAGAAGAATATCGTTAAAGAAAAACTCCAAGCGAAAATTCTTTGTTTATTAACCTAATAACCAACAGAAAACTAAAATTGTGTCATTTACTTCAAAACAAAGTCGAAACGAAAATTGTGTGTTTACTTAATTAGAAACAAACTCGAAACGAAAATTATTTGTTTATTTACACCAAAAACAAAATCGAAACGAAAATTATTTGTATGTTTACACAAAAACAAACTCGAAACGAAAATTATTTGTTCATGTTCGTAAAAAACAAATTCGAATCGAAAAGTATTTGTTTATTTACGTAAAAACCAACACGAAACGAAAATTACTTGTTTATCTACGTAAAAACAAACTTGAAACGAAAACTGTTTGTTTATTTAGTTAGAAATAAACTCGAAACGATAACATGGGCGTAAGATATAGAATAACACAAGAGTTAAACATTTGAAGATGAGTGATCAGGAGATAGATATGGAGAAAGAAAAAGAAGATCAATAATAATAATAAACAAAAGACTAACCGCGAGCGCGACGACGCTCTCTCTTGTCTTGACAGACAATTGAATGTCGCGCCGCGACCAAATAAAAAAAATTGAAAAACTTTAAAAAAACAACGTAACGAAATTCGTTTTTTTCCAGAACGGAAAAAAAAGAGACTGTCGCGAGGAAACAAAAGAATGAGTGAAGACTGAGGTCGCGGATCTGTTTCACGTACCGTATATGGAAAAAGAGCAAGACATAGAGATTGAGGGAGAAGAGAGAGTGGATATTCGCGAATCGGAGAAAATTAACACACACGAGCGGGAGGTGGGAGGAAGGGGGGGGGAGAGAGATTACAATAATAATAAAACAAAAGAACAGCGAAAAAAAAATCCGACGGAAAAAAAACAAAGGAAGACCTAAACCCGCTTTTAATTCATTTCCGTCAATTAAAACCTTTAGCATTAATGTTTATGTTGCCATAACTACGGCGTAATGGCCCCCCAGTCCTCGGGAGTATGGGTACACTGGCTAAGGGGTTGATCATATTTCAAATTTTAACTTTTGCCGCGTCGAAATTCAACAGTAAACTAGCCCACTGGTGCACGGGAAGCACCATTCCCTCCCCCCCCCTCCCCACCACCACCACGCTGCGACTGGCGCACAACCTAGCGGTGGTCACCAGAAAGAATGTTAGCCGTTAAATCCTCCCCATTCCACCGCCAGACGGCGAGTCCCTGCCCTCCCTAATTACACGATAAATATACTGCCTGATAATCTCCCCAGCAAAACTCTCTCTCTCCCCTTCCAAACTCCACAGGGAGCGTTTATCCGCAATAGGGATGGGCAGAAAGAAAAAGGTCGCGAAACTGTGAAAAATCGATATATCGAAAGTTCCAAAATCGATATATCGCATCGCAAATTTTCGATATATATCGAACACACCATATCACCATTTCAACCTGGCGACACGAATTCCTTAAAACCACTTAATAAACGCGCTCCCGCTTAAAATATATAAATGATAAAACAAGGTCGATAATCGAAAACATTCGTAATTAATCGAGTTATCGATATATATCGAACAAACATCGCAATTTCAAAACGACAACACGCATTCGTAAAACCATTTAATATACACACTTCCGCAAAAATATATTATTGATAGAACAAAGATCGACAATCGAAAAGATCGATACATAAATCTTGTTATCAATATATATCGAACACATATCACCATTTCAAGACGAGGACACGCATTCCCAAAATCACTCCATAAACCCACGCCCATAAAGGTATTGAATTGATAAATTCAAGGTCGACAATCGAAAAAATATAGATATATATAGAGTTATCGATATATATCGAACACTCATCACCATTTCAAAATGACGACACTCATTCCTGAAACCAAATAATAAACCTACTTCCACATAATTATGTTATTGATAAAACGAAAGTCGACAGTCGAAGAAAAATTATAACTATCGATTTATCGATATATATCGAACACACATCACCATCACAAGACGACGACATGCATTCGTAAGACCAATTTATAGCAAACAGCAAAAATATATTATTGATAAAACAAAGGTCGGTGTATGGGGAAGAATCGATATATCGATAAATCAAAATTCGATATATCGTATCGAAAAATCTTTCGATATCTCTAATTGTGGACACAAATATCGAACGAATCTAACCATTTCCAGACGGCAGCACTTTATCGTAAACCACTTAATAATCGCACTTTCGCAAAAATATTATATTGATTAAGACTAAGGTCGAAAATGGGGGAGAATCAATATATCGAAGGTATCAACAGCGAAATCATCGAGTTTTAGATATATATCCAACGAACCTCAACATTTTAAGGCGACGAAACGCATTTGAAAAACCACTTAATAATCGATGTTCTGCTTAAAATTTTATTGATAAAACGAAGGTCGAAAATTGGGCAAGAATCAATGTATCGCAAATGTTAACTTCGATATATCGCATCGAAATATATCGATATATATCGAAATGTCGATATTTATCGAACAGAAAACAAACTCTCTGATAAAAAAATAGAAACATTCTTTCCTCTTGTCATCTTATTTTATCAAACTGTGACACAAACGATAATTTTTATGACAATTTTTTATTCGTACAAGTTGACAAAATTATTTTAAACTTGTGTTATTACCGAAATTTTCGATACATATCGAATCGACAAGTATCGATATTGGTATAGCATCGTCGAGTATCGATATATGTATCGAACTTATTTCACCGTTTCATGATGGCGGCACAAAGCATAAAGCACAAAACTTAATAGTTTATCTATGTACGTGTGAAATAATAACATCAAAACATTTATTTAACCCCAAAACCAGGTAAAAAACAAAGTTTTTTGCAACTAATACATATGTACATGAAAAAACAAACCTTAATCGATATAAATATCATAAAAAACTCATAATAACAAAAAAACAACTTATTAAACAATTAAAACAAACGAAGAAATTAATAAAACACATTCTCTTTCAACAAGATGGCGTCGTCATCCGGTTCCCTTAACGACGTAAACACGAATTTTGAATTAGCGTAAAATAAACCATTTTAACATCGACGTTTGAGATAAAATATTAATCTTATTATTACTTAAGCAATCAGAATATTATTTCACCAAATATTAAAGCATTAAACATTTGATAAAGACAGTAGACAGACGATATCCAGTCTTTAAATTAAATAAAACGATACTAACGAGACGTAAACATTACTCGTTGCTAAGCACTTTGTTTACATAAGTGATGGATTCAAAATATGAACATAATTTGATTGTTTTTCGATAACTATGAGTATTTTTTGGTTCTAAACGATGTTTTACGAATAAAATATAGTATAAATATCGATTGTTTAATGTTAAATGCACCGTTAATCTATTGATTTATTAAATATTAATGTATAATACTGATATTTAAACTTAAGTAAGAACTGGAGATGTAACAATTGATTGAAGTTATTGCATTCAACTGTTTATTTTTAGACCAATATATTTATTAAAACCGTAAAATATATCAATATGTTATTTCCAACATCGATTAGTCCAAACTAACGAATTATGTTCGTCCTAATGTGATCGCAATACTTATCAACTAATCATTTGTTGAGATTATCCCATCGTCTCCATCTCTGCATAGATTACAGCAATATTTCACGCGGAGATAATCTGTTATTGGGGAATGAAATGATATTCGCGAATATAACCGCTATCCCCTCTGAAAGATGTGATATTTACGCATATTTAACAGTTTAAAACCCTTTAGGATACCGGATGTTCCCTGAAGTTTTCTGATATATCCGATCAAAGTAGTGATTAATTCATATGCACTGATTTGATTGTATATCACACCGTAATCTACGATCAAATTGCAATATTACAAGCACTAACTACAAGCAGACATTCTCATTGGTTAGCCATAATTTCACGCCTAAGTTATATTAACTTCCCTATAGATGTGTGTGTGTGTGTGTATATATATATATATATATATATATATATATACACGGAAGAATGTAAACACAGAGTTAGGCAAAATTAAGTACAAAGAGTTAAACAATAAATTGAGAAGGGCCACAAATAAAGCAAAAGGAGAATGGTGGAAAACGCAATGCGAGGATATGGAAAGTCTACAGAAGAAGGGTGAAATTGGTGCTCTATACAGCAAGGTTAAGTTATTGTCGGGAAGTAAGAAGGCAAGATCTGTGCTAACAGTTAAAGATAAGTGGGGTAAGATAATAGTTGAACCAGGAAAAATCCAAGAGAGATGGAAGGAATATATAGAAACACTGTATGGTAAAGAACTTAGGCCGACAAGGTTAGACATAGAAAAGGAACATGACGTAGAAGAAGATAGCTTAGGTCCAGGCATACTCGACGATGAAATAGAAAGGGCATTAAAGGAGATGAAAGCAAATAAGGCTGTGGGGGTGGACAATATTCCTGTAGAAATGTTGAAATGGTTAGGGAAAGGTGGGAAGAAAGCCATATATGGACTGATTCGTAGTATCTATGAGGAAGGAATCTGGCCGGAAGATTTTGTGAGATCGGTGTTAGTTCCTATTCCAAAAAAGGCAAAGTCTATATCATGTGAGGATAACAGAACAATAAGTTCGATATTCCACGCAGCTTAAGTTATTCTCAGCATCATCAACAAAAGGATAGAGAGTAAGGCAAATGATTACTTAGGGGATGATCAGTTTGGGTTCAGGAAAGGAAGAGGTACGCGTGATGCCATTGCAGTAATGAGATCACTAATCGAAAGAGGAATATAGAATACAATCAGGACGTATTTGCTTGTTTCTTATCGTAAATGAAAAAAGCGTTTGATAGAGTGAATTGGGAAAAACTAATGCGTGTATTGTAGAAAATAGGAATGGATTGGAGGGACAGGAGACTGATCCGCAACATGTACATGTCTATCAGACTGCTATCAGGTGCGAGTGGGGAACAGAGAGTCCGGATGGGCAGTGTTAGGAAGAGGTGTAAGGCAGGGTTGCCCATTGTCACCGGTACTGTTCAACGTATATGTGGAGGAAATGATTAAAGAGGCATGGGAAGAACTGGAGGTAGGAATGAAAGTCGGAGGGGAATTCGTAAAATCGGTTAGGTTTGATTGGATGACCAAGCATTAGTTGCTCAGTCAGCCAAGGGGTTGCAAGCATTGTTGAGTGAATTGGAGGTTCAGTGCGATAAATATGGGATGAGAATCAATATTAATAAAACAAAGGTTATGCGATTTTCCAGAAAGGAAACGGCATTAAAATAATAGGGAAAGAATAGAGCAGGTAGAGCAGTTTACATATCTCGGAAGTGTTTTGGACCAACACGGTGTCAAAGTAGTATTGGGAACGTAAGGAGAAGAAGAATTGCGCTAAATTAGGTAAATGAGGCTTTCAAACAATAAGGAGGAGGGAGTTGAAGTACTGGGGACGTTGAGTAGGGATGTTAAGACTAGACTCGTAAAAACTCTGGTATGGAGCGTAGCTATGTACGGCGCGGAAACGTGGTTACTGAAGCAGGAGCAAAGACGGAGATTGGAGGCTGTTGCAGATATGTGGATGTGTTGTGAAGAATGGAGAAGGTGAAATGGACCGATATATATATATATATATATATATATATATATATATATATATATATATATATATATTTCGGTCCATTTCACCTTCGGCCTACTCCGAGGCCTTCTCCGAGCTCTTCGTCAGACAGAGAGGTTTTGAGGGAAGAGTGCCTGGGGAGGGGAGGGGTGGCGGAAGGTTTAGGGACTGTTGGGAAGGAAATTAAAGATGGTGGTTAAGGGTGGGAATTTTAATGGATCGGAAATATAGGATGTATGCGGATTCGCGAGTTCCGCGAGCTCAAATCATCTACAGTGTGAGTGTCCTTTTACGTGTTATCTGTTTTATTCTGTGTTCTATTGTGCCGTCCAAAAGTTATATTGCTCTCTTGAGTACTTCCGCATCATCGATATATATCAGTCATATCTTATCTTCAGAAGAAGACGGAGCTCGAGTCCGTCGAAATTATCAGGATATTATTGTGAGTGTTCTTTTTATGTGTTCTCGTGCTGTGTGTTACTGTCCAAGTTAGTTATATATATATATATATATATATATATATATATATATATATATATATATATATATATATATATATATATATATATATATATATATATATATATAATTTTGAAAATGACGCACTCCGGCGACGCACAAACACAAACACTAGGTTAATAAATATTAAACACACAGAAACATAAAAAAAGGACACTTCAGATTCTGATGACGACGGCCGTGCCGTCGAAACGTAAATATCTACTGTAAGTGTCCTTCTTTTATGTTTATGTGTGTTTAATATTTATTAACCTAGTATATATATATATATCTGTGTGTGTGTATATATATATATATATATATATATATATATATATATATATATATATATATACATATCAGTATCTGCGTGTGTACACACCTATACGTATTATTTCGTTGTCCGAGAGCTAACGAATACAACGTTTAAAACAACCAATCATATTCGTCCCTGTTTGAAATTAGGGATTCTGTTGGATGAGGAGGGTGGGATGGAACTATTTATTATCGCGGAATAATACACCCAATCGCCCCAATACCACCCTCACCATGTCAATAAACGCGGAGGTAACTTCAATTACTACTCTCCTTCGCTTCGGCACGCATATCTCTGCAATTCTTTCTCTCCTCAATTCCCCAAAACAGATACTCGATTCACTTACGCATATTGGAGTTCCTTTCAACGGCGTATATCTCTGTCTCCAAGGTAGGAAATAAATAAATAATCGAGCAAATGAAGGTGAAGATTTACCGCACTCAATCCTCTGTTTGAAGGGGTGGAAAAAGGGGTTTTTTTGGGGGATGAGAGAGAGAGGGGGGGTAGTTATTAATGAAGGATATATGGGCGGTATTTTTGAGTGTTGGGGTTCGGGAAAAAAGCGAAAGATTTGTCGTCAGCCATCTTGTATTGAAATATGTCCGAAGTTTCGTCGTTCCATTGTTTGTTTCCCCGCGTTGCCAAGCACGCCATTTTGTTTGCGTATCCCTACGATGTTTGATGATGCGGATAAATTATTAATTACGAGGATTGTTAAAAAATTAACGGTGATTTTTTTTCATTTCACTGGCTTGGGAGACTCGGATTGTCAAACCCTTTTCCCCATTATTATGTTGGTATACATGCCCCTGAAGTATGATATAAAACTTTCAGCTGTTTACATTTGTGTTCTTTGTCTGTGACTAAGCCACTTAGAGGTTAGAGACGTGTTTTAATGAGCTCGAAGCGATTTTCGTTTGTTATAAGATATGGATCGAAGAATTTGTATCATCAAATTTTGCGTAAAAAATGAAATAAAGCGTAAAACAAAGTGTGTGTGTGAGTGAAATGTCTTGAAATTAAAAGGTAACTTAAATGGTGTGAGTCTGCTATGAGTATAATCAAGAGTTTACTACGAGTGGTATATAAGCGTCGTGTTTCCATGAAGATGGCCGTGAAGACCTTGAAGATGAAGACGGACGCAATCAGACGCCCCAGCACATCAAACAATCGATGAAAACGTGGATTTAAAAGTGAATTAAGAAATGGTTTTTAATGAACGATCGCCGAATCACAATTAAGAGAGAGGTCGCTTATCGATTAATGAATGATAATGTTGGCGATATATATATCGATTGGATCATTGGATCATGACATCACTTCCAATTTATTGGATATGAAACATGGCGTGGCAGAGAAATTCGTTCCAAAATGGCTTCTGCACCAATGCACCAGCTCACACACACTTCGATTGCTTGTTCGTGAGTGTTTGGCCAAAAACAATACTGTACATACGATGTATGTAGCCCCCCCCCCCCAGCCTCCTCCATATTCCCCAAGATGTGGATTATCTCCGTGTTTGACTTTTTCCCATATTTCCTATTAAAATTAAGAGAACCTTAAGAAGGGAGGGCCGTCGTCTTACAACAGCCGTAGATGACATTAGAAGCGCATCGCTGAAAGAACTTAAAGGCTGCCATATATCTCAAAGATCGAGAGTTTGAGAGAAGTGTGTTTAAGGGGGGATTGGAAGAAGCGCTGGCGTACAAGAGTGCATTAATCTCCAATTGGGGGGACTACTTTGAAAGGTGACCAAGCATCAATTCTATAAGAATAAACAAATGAATGTTATTGTCCGTAAAATTAAAATTCCCGTTTATTTTATCGTGTTCAAAATTAATTCATTTTAATATGTTATTACATAATTTAATATATTTCCGTCCATTCCCAAGTACGACTGGAGTCGAAGTGGAAATTAATTAATTTAAAACTCTTCGTCGTAGTCGTCGGGTTTGTTCCGCGACACGATTGTCTTTTGTTTCCGCTGTTTGTTTTTTTTTTTTGGATTTGCGAATTTTTTCCCCGGCATACGAATTAACGTTCGGTGCAACACGTCACAGGTGTGGCTGTGAAAAATGGTGAGAACGGGTTAATATTCTCCCGTTCGTTAATGCGAATTGAACGGCCATGTTTCTCCTTCCTTTTCGGCGTGATTCCATTGAGTTCCCATGATGCATTGCTAACCGAGCGGACATAACAGCTTCCCAGCTGCTGATTAAAAAACCGAACGGCCGAATGCGTATTGGAGCTATGAAAATTTATCGAACAGTCACATATTTTAATATCCATTCCACCGATACTGGAATTACGAAACGAATCCAACGCCTAATTTCGGTCTCACCAATAAATACGCGTACTGACATCATATAAAAACTTATATTTCCGCTCTTTTAAATCCAGTTAAAGTCTACAATCAATCGCTGATGGTTCTGTTGTTGTCGTCTCCCCAATTCTTCTTCAGAGTACTCTCCATTCATTCATTCGTAATAATGCCTTCCTATTATTATTCCATCTTCTTCTTAATTCCATTCCGCTATTGTTTAATAGTGAAGCACCCTCAGATGGAAGTCCTCCTTTAAGCAGCAGCAGTAGTTATATATATATATATATGCTCTCTTTTTATGTAATATTCTATCGTCTCTGGTTTCTTGCTCTATTATTATTATTATTGCGTCTTCCACACATCTAACGTACACCAACCAGTTAGATATATACATATGTATATATATATATATATATATATATATATACACACGTTTTTGGAAAACCCACAAACGTGTAATGTAAATTCACTGATAAGTCATAACAAACACAGAAAGCAATACACAAAAGAGGGAAAACTCACTGGTTCTCGAATTTTCGGTGGTCCAACCACCTTACTCAAGAGGAATTAGGAACAGAACTCAGAAATATATATATATATATATATATATGCGGGGTCGCGGTGGTCTAGCGGGTAGAGCGTTGGACTGCTCGTTCGATTCCCGGGCCAGGCTCTGTTTGCACCTGCAGCTCCACCCATGCTAGTTGATTTTTCGAGTACCCGATGTCTTCCTGGGAAACCATAACCGGCACAGGGAAAGGAACTGGCCCCCCTACCCTGATGTGTGAATATTCACACGCCGTATAGGGCTTGGTACATGGGTGAAGCTCTACCATCACCTACTAAACCGACCTTATTAGGGTTGATTACTGTGTTTATGGTTATACATATATATATATATATATATATATATATATATATATATAGAGTCTGGCCTGAAGAAGGCCTCGGAGTAGACCGAAAGCTTAAAACATATACAGTGTAAGTGTCCTTTTGCGTGTTATCTGTTTTATTCTATGTTCTATTGTGCCGTCCAAAAAGTTATATTGCTCTCGTGAGTACTTCCGTCATCATACTTAGAGTACTTCATCGATATATATATATATATATATATATATATATATATATATATATATATATATATATATAATCCCCAATTAATCACATTTAAAATGGGAATTTGGAGAAAAGTAGTCGCAAAGGGGGGCGAGAGGAGATCTATTATTAAGAATATAAGGAGGAGGAGGAAGGGTGATCAATGGATCAGCATGGTCCATTGAATATTATTAAACTGGCGACGAATTCAATCAATGCTCTAAATGAATCAGTGTGCAGGTGCATTGTGTCATTATGGTCCATTGATCCATCCATCAATCCATCTTATAATATGTTAAGATAGTGAATTAGTATTAGTATTGTGGTTGCACTGTTGATTTTCCATTCTAAATTCAGTTCACTATTCTTCAGATATCATTCTTCGGACAGTTTTAATATGACTACGATCATTGGTGAGAAGGAGGACAAGGGGACCATTGCACACACGATCAATGTTGTCGTACGTCAACACAGTTGGTTTGTAGGTCTTTAAAGGCCTTGCATCATCATCCATCCTTGGCATCTTTTGTCTGATTTGCCATCTTTCTAAGACGCTCAATCCACTTTGAAGACGGATGTTTTCTTATTCAGAGCATTGTCACCGTATAAACAGCTGTCAGTACATTTCTCAGTAATTTCTCGATAACTTTTACCACCGCACTTCACCGAAATACTTGATATGTAGATATTAGATTGCCCCCAAGTACACGTATTATTGTGTAGATTAAGTATTTCATTCGATCCAGTGTTTCTTAAATATCAATGTTTTCAATTGTAGATTAAGAACCAATTGTACTCGTAGCTAATAGATTCAGAAATGTCGTCATTTAAGATAGTTCGAACCTCAGTTTATGTAGCAACCTGCTATATCCTAAAATGACATCATTTTAGGAGGTTATAAAACGACAAGAACAAACTTTGTATGACTCAGCACGGTTTTTAATATAAAACGTTTTTTTATATAATTTTATACGTTTTTTAAACACGTCCCCCAGTACTTCAACTCCCTCCTCCTTATTGTGTGTGGAAGCCTCTTTAAACCTAATGTAGCGCAATTCTTCTTCTCCTTACGTCCCCAATACTACTTTGACACCGTGTTGATCCAAAACACTTCCAGAGATACGTATGATATAAACTGTTCTATTCTGCTCTAATTTTATCCTATTTTAATGTTAAGCTTATCGAATCCAATTACTACGAAATAGTCAGGAAATAAATACGTATGGGTGTTCTGATTATGTGTTAACATAAAGAGACATTCTCCCCTCTATTACAGTCTTCTTCAACATCCCTCAATTGCCGATCAATACGCCTACGCTAAGTAACCTACTCTACATCAGGTCTGCCTTCATCTCTGTGTACTTCTTTCCTCCCTTCATCCCGTCCAACATCCCTATCCTGTTCCTGCCCTTTCCTCGCTTACCTAAAATTCTCCCCTCTATTACAGTCTTCTTCAACATCACTCAATTGCCGATCAATACGCCTAATCCACTCCAAACAACCTACTCCACATTAGGTCTCTCTTCATCTCTGTGTACATCTTTCCACCCTCCATCCCGTCCAACATCAAAATCCTGTTTCTACCCTTTCCTCGCTTACCTAACATTCTCCCCTCTATTACAGTCTTCTTCAACATCACTCAATTGCCGATCAATACGCCTACTCTAAGTAACCTACTCTACATCAACTCCCTGTCTTCATATCTCTGTGTACTTCCTTCCTCCCTTCATCTCGTCCAACATCCTTATCCTGTTCCTGCCCTTTCCTCGCTAACCTAACATTCTCCCCTCTATTACAATCTTCTTCAACATCCCCTCAATTGCCAATCTACGCATCAGGTCTCTCTTCATCTCTGTGTGTACTTCCTTCCTCCCTTCATCCAATCCAACATCCCTATCCTGTTCCTGCCCTTTCCTCTTCTGCCTAACATTCTCCCCTCTATCACAGTCTTCTTCAATATCACACTATTACCGATCAATACGCCTAATCCACTCCAAACAACCTACTCCACATTAGGTCTCTCTTCATCTCTGTGTACATCTTTCCACCCTCCATCCCGTCCAACATCAAAATCCTGTTTCTACCCTTTCCTCGCTTACCTAACATTCTTCCCTCTATTACAGTCTTCTTCAACATCACTCAATTGCCGATCAATACGCCTACTCTAAGTAACCTACTCTACATCAGGTTTCTCCTTATCTCTGTGTTTACTTCCTCCCTCCCTTCATCCCATCCAACATCCATATCCTGTTCCTGCCCTTTCCTCGCTTCCCTAACATTCTCCCCTCTATTACAGTCTTCTCCAATATCACACTATTGCCGATCAATACGCCTTTCATCCATTATCTTTCATGATATTTATCAAAAAAATTAAGTGTTTCGTACGAACCAGTTACAGAACAGGTATTGTACGACTCGTTACGCCTTGCGATAGTGCCTTTTTTTGCATTATATGAAATTTTTCATGGAAAACTGTTTTTTTAAGGACGAAATTGTTTAATGAAATATGTTTTGTATGGTTATTTGTAACACCGGTCCATATACGATTCGGTCAACTCAACCCAGAACGCGACAACGAAATGTTATGTCTGAAATGTATAACGAGAGTTATAAGTCATTATTCAAGAAATTCCAAAGGGTATTAAGACCTCAGTGTTGAGGTTATGTACGCACCGCAGGTTTATGTCATCCCTTGCCCTTCGTTTAATATTGGTATACGAGTATATATATTGCTTTATATATAACTTT
>JAVFHJ010000014.1:5264147-5322652 GCA_037158775.1 Hetaerina titia | reverse complement strand
GAAATTGTTACGCAAGTGGAACAAAAACTGCGATGTGATCGTCGATTGACAATTAATGGCCTGGCTGAACAATTTCCTCAACTTGGACGCACTACTGTCTACAATATTGTTACAGATAACCATGGATACCACACATTGCGTGCAAGGTGGGTACCGAAAATGCTCACCGACCACCACAAAGAGCAAAGAATGTCCAGTGGACGAGAGTTTTTGGGTCGTTGGGAACTCTTTAAACCACCCACCGTACAGTCCTGACCTTACACCCAGCGACTACTTCCTCTTCTTGCACTTGAAACAGTGGTTCGGTGGACAACGTTTCGAAACCGAAGAGGAACTCGAGAACGGCGTTGTCGATTGGTTCAACCCTCAGGCGGCGAGTTTCTATGCAGAGGGGTTAAAGAAGCTGGTGCAGCGGTACGGAAAATGCTTAGAAGTGAACGGCGATTATGCAGATAAGTGAAGTAGGTTTGTAGCTAACTAAAAGTGCCAATAAAATGTGTTTCATATGAGTATATTTTTTCCCGTGACCAAACGGGCCTTACTTTACGAACACGCCTCGTATTCAGCAACACTTCCTTCATTTCTCTGTCTTCCTTCTCTCCACTTTTAAACCTCTCTCTCTCTCTCTCCGTCCAATCTTTATATAGCAATTAATTAAGTGCCACTACTTATACCACGCATACTCAATTAAAATGCAATCGTCTTACAGCATTCTCAAATACCCCCATATCCCCGTCTTTTTACAGCAGTTTCTTATTGAATATAGACACAATAATCGATTGACAATACGCCTTATTCCCATCATTTCATCAGACTTTTATTCTTTTCAACACTTACGCGTCAGAAACAAATGAGGTAATCCGTGAATTTGGGGGAAAATGCCTCAAATTTGAATCACAAACACCCACATCATCATAATATTATATACATCAATTAATCAAGTCCCTCCCCTTCTTCATCTCACCTACACCTATCTCATCATTCAATGCCTCTTTCTTCCAATGACCAATGTCTCCATAATAGCCACACATAACATTACCACACTCTCCTAATATTTATCAAAATGTATTCCCTTACGAGCCTTTTCCTATTATACATCTTACTAATACTCCAACTGTGTCTCATATCTCAATTCCCTCTTCCTCCTCCTTAATATTATTCTGTGTCTAAGCTTCTCTGCTTTCCTTATAATAACATAACAAAGCAATTCTTCTTCTTCTCCTTGCGTCCCCATTAATACTAATTCCACTCTTTGACATCATTTAGGTGAAACATTTCCCCTTTCTCCTTCGCTTTTTTAATGTTTACATTCATTGTTATCTTAATGTTTTTTCCCATGTTGACTAATGCGACATTAACCTTAATCCTGGTGTATTGAGTAGGTTGCTGGGTTGGGTTTTGTTTGGAGTTACGAAAAGTTTATTTGATGGTTGCGTCCATCCAAAAACCTACCTTAACTGGTAGATTACCTAATAATAACGTTAATCCCTGAACTGTTTATAATTCTCGTTCTTATTAAATATATATATATATGGTGGGTCGCGGTGGTCCAGCAGGTTAGAGCGTTGGACTGCTGACCAGAGGGTCCCTGGCTCGATTCCCGGGCTTCACTTTGGGCACCTACAGCTCCACTCAAGCTAGTTGATTTATCGGGTGCCAGGTATTCCTGGGAAGCCATAACCGGCACAGGGAAAGGAACTGGCCCCCCTTAATACCCTGATGTGTGAATATTCACACGCCGTATAGGGCTTGGTACACGGGTGAGCTCTACCATCACCTACTAAACCGAAAACCGACCTTCGGGTTCATTACTGTGTTTAAGGTACATACATACATACATGCATATATATATATATATATATATATACGGAGCTCAAGTCCGTCGAAATTATCAAGATATTATCGTGAGTGTTCTTTTTATGTGTTCTCGTGCTGTGTGTTACTGTCTAAGTTTTTTATTCAACACTTCCGTGTTACTTCGAAGAAATCATATAAATATGTATATATATATATATAAACAAATGTATATATATATATATATGAATGTTAATGCATTTTTTCCATATCTTCCGCGAATTTTTTAAGCATAAACATATTTTCCCGACATATTTCCCATAATTTTCTCAATCTTTTGCGTTGATTAGCGATACATTACATTCCATCCGTGCACTGTTGATATGGCAATAAAAAAACCACCCCCCCAAATATAACCCACCCCCTTCCAGAAGCATTCACAATCCTGAATCCTTAGTACGTCTTCCAACATTTTCAATACGTATTCATCTTTGATAATGATTCCGCGCCGCCATACACCATGGATTGGGGAGAGAGAGAGAGCTCTCTTTGCGCTCTTTTTATCGTAACGTATCGATGTTGCAAAGGGAGGGGGGGGGGGTTATATACGCGTGGATACGTCCCCGAAACAACTCAATATCCCCAAATTCGCCAACCAATTTACACTCACCCCGCCGAAACTTCCCCCGACCATATTTGGAAATCATTTCTCTCCCCCTCCCTCCCTCCCTCTCTGAATGAAAAAAAACGCGGAAATACAAATCAGCGGCCTCTCCCACTCCATCTATCGAGCATTTATCGCATTATCAACTTTGCTTTTATAAACCGGAGTTCCCGGATGGGGAACTATTGCTCCATTAATTTCGAAAACCATCTCCATAAAAAGGTATTCTTTGATTGTTTCCATCCCCTCACCCCCCCCCGCTCCCCTCCCCCCTCCATTGCCAAATCGTTTTTTTGTTACTCTAACAGACGGCAGGAATAATTAACAGTTTCCAATGTTCACGCTGATTCGACATTCTTTCCTTCATCTTTTTATCGGCAATTTTTTCATTAAATTTTGGTAAATTTTTCAGCAAACTTAGTCAGTTTTACCATTTATTGGCCATATTTTTCTCGTAAATTAATTCGGTACTGTTCGGCGATTTTTTGCCATTTATTTGTCAAATTTTTTGGTAAACTTTTTAATACAATTTTTTACAAAATATTTTATAGCCATTTTCTTTAAATATTTGTAATGTTTGTCGAATTTTTTGGAATTTGTAAAAAATTACTTTTTTTTCATTTATATGTAACGTTTTCTGTAATTTTTTGTACAATATTTTACATTTTTTTTAAAAATTAGTATTTCCATTTTTTGCAATTTTTTTGCAATTTTTTAGCAATTTTTTGGAGTTTTTTTCACAAAATTATTTGGTCAGTTTTTTTCCATTTATTTGTAATATTTTTTTGCACAATTTTTTACATAAATTTTTTTGTTAGTTTTTCCATTCCTTTGTAAAAAATTTTCGTAAATTTTCGATACAATTTTTTATACAATTTTTCAAGAAAATTTTCACGTAGTTTTTAATTGTAATTTCGCAAAAAATCCTTGTATTATTGTTTAACATGTTTACCAAAAATTGTTTATGTATTTTTCAATATTTTTTTCGCGAAAAATCTTTGTAATTAAAACAAATTGTTTAAAACAATCTTTTTTTATCCATTATTACATTTTTAAAAAAATGTTTTGTGATTGCTGCAAAATGGTCAGCTTTTGATCAATTTTTTCCATTCATTAATAATTTTTTTCGTTATTTTTTTTGGAATTTCGCCAAAAAATTTTGCAAATTTTCGGAAAAATTTTACAAAACTTTTCTTTGTATTTTTTAAATTATTTAATAATTTTCAGAAAAATTATTATTTGAAATTTTTTAAGGAATTTTCAAGCATTTTTTTAGATATTGTTTTTTTCCTATTTATCCGTTATTTGCAGTTTTTTTCATAATTTTTGGTGAAATATATTTTTCAATGTTTTAAATTCACCAATTATTAATAAAATTTTTCCTCTTTCACTCTTTTGCTACTTATATTTTTCATACCTGCGAATCAAAAAATAATCTTTCGCTAAATTTCTCATCCACGCCATTTAAATAAATGTCTACAATCAATAATTATTAATGAAATAGCACCTTTTTTTACTGTTTTTACATATATATATATATATATATATATATATATATATATATATATATATATATATATATATATATATATATATATATATATGTATGTATATATATGTATATATATATATATATATATATATATATATATATATATATATATATATATATGTATGTATATATATGTATATATATATATATATATATATATATATATATATATATATATATATATATACATTTTTTTTCCGATTTTACAATTTCGATTTTCGCTCTTCAACTTTTTTTTCAGTTACGCATTCACATACACATATGAGTACCGTAACGCACATACATTTTTCGTTCGTCAATTTTTTCCCGTGAGGGGCATTTTCGATATTCATCTCATCTCTTCAATTCTACTACGAATTGATAAAAGTTTATCCGTTTTCCTTAATTAACATCAATCGCTATAGTGACATTAGCACACGGAATTTTCTAAAACCACATTCCCATCCACGTTAATCTTCATAGTTCTGTTAATGATTCATATTCGCCATACGAGAGTATTACGGCCATATTTCCCCCATTAATGTTAACCGCTGAAGGATAATGAAGGCGCCTTCAATAAAATGGCACACATCCGAACATAATCGAGTCGAAACCTTTATCATTTAACCTATATATATATATATATATATATATATATATATATATATATATATATATATATATATATATATATATATATATATATATATATATATATATATATAGATGATGCTGAAGTACTCACGAGAGAGCAATATAACTTTTGGACGGCACAATAGAACACAGAATAAAACAGATAACACGTAAAAGGACACTCACACTGTAGATGATTTAAGCTTTCGGCCTATACCTCCGAGGCCTTCTTCAGGACAGACTGACCTGAAGAAGGCCTCGGAGTAGGCCGAAAGCTTAAATCATCTACAGTGTGAGTGTCCTTTTACGTGTTATCTGTTTTATTCTGTGTTCTATTGTGCCGTCCAAAAGTTATATATATATATATATATATATATATATACATATATACATATATATATATATATATATATATATATATATATATACATACATATATATATATATATATATATATATATATATATATATATATATATATATATATATATATATATATATATATATACAGGGATATACTTATAACAATATTGCCATTCCGGTGAATGCATTCGCGAATTGAATTCCCGCAACATATCACGAGAAAACTTCGCAAAACAATAGACTATCACACCCCGTACTAATCTTCAGTCATATCCACATTGGCAACACATTAAACCTATTGTTAATATTTGGTTAAAGAGCCAATTTTGCCCATAAAACCCTGACGACCAATCGAAACGAGCAGCTAGGCTTTAAAAAACTGTCTAACTAGATATGACGCTAGGTTAAACCTAGTCAAGGAAAAACTTGTCAGTCGTCTAAGATAGATATAATTACGATAATTACGTGACCGATTCCATTGACATAACCTAGCAACTCAGCATTAATCATATTAATGTACAAATATCATTTAGACGCTCAAAAACTAGGTAGTAGCGTGAAAATACCTTAATAAAATACGGTTAATGACTAAAGTGTGTTGATAAGGTGGCATATTGGATGATATTTTGATAGATTGAACTAATTTGGCAAAAAATAGATCTCGGTTTGAGTATCTATTGAAACAATTGCGTAATTAAATTAATAAAAAGGCACCTGTCCAACTAAGTAACCGTTTGTGCTCAAAAAAGTCAAGGTTTGGACGAAGAATTTCACAGACAGAAACAAAAGAGTGACACGGATCGAAAGATCGGACAGAAAATATGGACATATTTTTTTTAACGGGCGAGACAAGAGACGAACGTAGTGCGCACCATGATTATGAACAGTTGAAGTACGAATTGCGACTGGATATGAAAAAATACGTGAATATGATAAATATTTAATACACAAAATATAAAAGCGTAAGATAAAGGCTAAAAAAAATGATAAAAAAATTAAAAGAGTTGATAGCATATCAGTTAATTAAACAGTTGAAAGGTGTATATATATATTTGTTTTTTTATATATATTTAATCAAAAGACGTTATTCGTTAAAATACCCAAAACAATTGACGAGCGAATTGCGTTTTCCGCAATCGCTGTATCCGATTCCTCACAAGTTAGAACGACATAATGCGCTGACAAGATACGAGCGTATTGCGCACACAATGAACAGTTGAATTGCGAAATGCTATAAAATATGAACAACACGTAAAAATGATAAGAATTAATACTTATAACGTACGAAAACAAAAGACGTTAGAATATATGAATATCCGTTTCACAGGCAGAAACAAAAGAGCAACTATGACCGTATACATCTCAATTTAACGCAACACGGAAACATTTATATATATATATATATATATATATATATATATATATATATATATATATATATATATATATATATATATATATATATATATATAAATGCTAAATTGCGCTAAGTTGCGCTAAATTGCGCTAAATTGAGATATATACGGTCATAGTTGCTCTTTTGTTTCTATATATATATATATATATATATATATATATATATATATATATATATATATATATATCAGGAGAAGATTTGCAATGCTAGGCAAGGAGGCTTTCTCAAGGAGGAGGGAGTTGATGACGGGGACGTTGAGTAAGGATGTTAAGACAAGACTCGTAAAAACTCTGATATGGAGCGTAGCTATGTACGGCGCGGAAACGTGGTCGCTGAAGCAGGAGGATAGACGTAGATTGGAGGCTTTTGAAATGTGGGTGTGGAGAAGAATGGAGAAGGTGAAATGGACCGAAAGGAAAACAAATGAGGAAGTACTGGAGATGGTGGGGGAGGAGAGGGGTTTGTTGAGAGAAATCCTATGGAGGCAGGAAAAATGGATGAAAGGCGTATTGAGCGGTAGTGGAATGTTGAAGAGGGTAATAGAGGGGAGAATGTTGGGAAAGCGAGGAAAGGGCAGGAACAGGATAGGGATGTTGGACGGGATGAAGGGAGGAAAGATGTACACCGAGATGAAGAGGGACCTGATATAGATTAGTTTGCTAGGTGGGGAGTAACAAAATGTTTATTTGATAGTTGTGTCCATCCAAAAACCTACCTTAACCGGTAGATTACTTATTAAAATTTATATATCATATACATATATAAATATATAAATCATCTACAGTGTGAGTGTCCTTTTACGTGTTATCTGTTTTATTCTGTGTTCTATTGTGCCGTACAAAAGTATATATATATATATATATATATATATATATATATATATATATATATATATATATATATATATATATATATATATATATATATATATATATATATATTTAACAACTGACTGCGCTTTCGCGTACCGCTTCTCGTTAAGCACGAACAACCAGACACACGTGATCTTTTCGGGGGCGCGGAGACACATTTAACAAGAAAAAACAAAACAACACAGAAATCCGCACACTCCGATCGACTCCGCGGGAATCGCGCTATTATGACGTCATCGCGAAACAAGCGAATGGCGATTTCTGACATCTTCCTCCTCCTCCAATCGGAGTGTTCCCTGTGTTCTCACCGTATATATAGATATATATATATACATCTCTCTCTCTCCAGCCTCCTGGTCCACCACAGATGAATACCCAACAAACCCCCCCCCTCCTCTCTTGATCGCAAATCCCCAGTTTAAACTCTTATTTATCGTCGCCAATAACGTCGGTTGCTATACGATCCTCCCCCTCTCTCTCTCGGCCAATCGAAATCCATATTGACTGCTCTCAGACGATGACGTGGAAAAATTAATAAAAAACAGTGGAAAAACGAGTGTTATAAAAAGGACCCCATCGAATTGATGCAAATCGATCGGAGAAATGGTCGACTGAGAACCAATCAGGGTAAGGCGATTGAAAAAAGAAATAATAATATCGACCATAATATCGATATTCACACGATAATCGAGACATGAATCGATTGTTTTCGATACGATTTATATCGATGCGCACTGAAAGAGATGTCAAAACGAAACATGTTTATTTTTCCTTGAAGTCGAAGACCACAACAAGAATATCGATATGTGTGACAACAGAGAAATCGATTATCATCGATACAATATATTTTTATCGATCGTTACGCAAATTCGATATTAATCGAATCTTGGTTCTTTCCTCGATGTCGAACGTCACAACTGTTGTCCCTTTGATATTTTTCAAAACGATGCTATATATATCGAATTATTACACTCATCTTGAAGTAAAACAACAATTTTATCGATATAACTGACAACAGAGATAAATCGATTATTTTCGATACGATACATATATATAAAAACGGTCGACTGAGAGCCAATCAGGAAAGGCGATTAAAGAAGAAGTAAACCGACAATGATATCGATATATACTTACGACAATCCAGACAAAAATCGTTTATTTTCGATTCGATATATATTGACGTGTACGCACATCGATTGTATCCAATCATATTTTTTACCTCTAAGTCGAACATGACAAAGCGATATAAAAATATATTTGATAAGCTATATTCATCGATAATGTTCTCCACGATATATATATATCGATTATTTGAAAATTAGATACTAATCGAACCAGGTTTTATTTGAAGTCGAATCTGTCGACATAAAGGTGTTACGTAAGCCATGCGATATTTATCGAATCATCATCATTACAGTAAAATAGTTATATCGATATATTTGATATTAAGGTCGATGCGATATATCTATACATCAAATTGATTCGAATCCAATCATGTTTTCTTCTCAAGTCAAAGGTGATAACAATCGAAAACAGATTTAACTTAAACTATTCGATATATATCGAATTCTTTTATATTCGCTATAGTAAAACGACAGAATTATCGATATATATGACTATTAGGATGAATCGATTATGATCGATATGATAACTATCATAGTTTACATAAAATCGATTATAATCGAAACACATTTTTTCCTTGAAATCGATTATGAAAACAATCGAGAAACTGATGTTACGTGAACGATACGATATTAATCGAATCATACTACTTTCCCTTTGAAGTCGAACATACAGACTTGTGAATAAATTAATGTCACGTAATCGAAACGATATAAATCGATACATTTCTGTCCCTTTCAATTCGATAAATGACTACTGTTGATGAAAGGCAAACGATACGATTATTAATCGAATCAATCGCATTGAAATGAAAAAGTCTATCGAATCGAAAGGGATAAAATCGATACGAGAAGTAACGATACATTTTATATCATCTAATAACAGACATATCGAAAAGTTTTCATAGTCGAGTAATCGATCGCGGGAAAAAAAACTGAAAAAAAATACGAGAATTTTAATAAAAAATTAAAAGTAAACAATTGCTTGGTGTTCAAATTGTAAAAAAATGGTTTTTAAAAATATAAAAATTGATAATAAAACAGTGTAACGGAACGTTATATGCATGGCGACGTTACCATGGTTACTCTCAAACAATACGTCTCGTAGTTACCCCTCAAATCATTCTTACAACAATATTCTTCGATTGTAACAATGACTTATTAATTTTCAATTTTTTCTATGGTTCCTAATTTTTTCTAAAAGCCCTTCGCACAGGCCTTCGTACCTTGGTTCGACATTTGAAAAATTAAAAGGGCCTCCTCCTTGACCACGACGCAGCCATTTCAGGCCGCCGTCCATTTTCGGCGTAATGCCCGCTGCGGGTGGCGGACACATCCGACCATTAACATTCTCATACTCCCCTCTTCCCGACATCATAATGGCGGGGCCCTTTTTTTTTAAAAGTGGTCGCGCCGTCCTTTCCCATCCGAACGCTAAATTTTCCGTAGATACGTTAATAGCGCAGAGGGTGTTACAATTACGTCGGAGTCATTAACACCCCTCAAAGCCTCATGGCAAGGGGTAGCCTCCATTGATTTCGAGGGTTTTCAGGGGTTTTTAAGTCTTCCCAATGTTGTTGGAACATCCTAAGGGTTCGAAACAAGTGTCACAGGACCACACTGGTCGGACAGTGCCAAGAACAATGAAGGATTGAGCCTCAAAAGACGGAAAACATCCTTGAAATCTGTAGAAATGCAAAGATTCGCACTGATACGCGTTGTTGGCAATACAATGCTGACCAACAGCCTGGAATCTTGAATTTGTCCCCAACTGATCGGAAAACAATGCGATATTGACATGACAACAGCGACTGCACTGATATTGTATCCTCAAGACGTTGTGGAGCCCAATGTATTCACACCAGCAAACGAGTTTTGACAATGTGCCCTCAACAATGTCTACACGAGAGCACTGACGCCAACAGTAACAAGATGAAAGCATTGACAACAAGAAATGAGATTCAACAATACGTGCTCAACAAAGTCTACACGACAGAATTTGACAACAACAACCGAACTGCGACAATGACTCTCCAAAAATGAATACATGAAACCATGGACACCAATAAATAATATTTGACAATGCGCCCTCAACAATGTCTGCACGAAAGCAGTGACAACAAAAAATGAGATTTAACAATGCGTACTCAACAATCTCTACACGACAGCATTAGACAACAACAACCGAACTGCGACAATGACTCTCCAACAATGAATACATGAAACCATGGACACCAATAAATAACATTTGACAATGCGCCCTCAACAATGTCTGCACGAAAGCATTGACAACAAAAAATGAGATTTAACAATGCGCACTCAACAGTCTCTACACGACTGCATTGACAACAACCACCGAACTGCGACAATGACTCTCCAAAACATGAAAACATGAAAGGATGGACACCTACGAGTGAGTTTTGGCAATGCGCCCTCAACAATGTCTGCACGAAAGCATTGACGCCAACAATATCAAGGCCTAAGCATTGGCAACAACAAATGGAATTGACAATGCGTCCTCGACAATGACCACACGATAGAACTGACCCAAACAAAAGGTATTCGACAATTAGATCAGAACAATGTCGACACGAAATAGTTCCACCAATAGTCCCATCTTCGGCAATCCTCACCAGTCTCGATAGGGCATAACCGATAGCAAATAATTAAATTTTGACAATGAATCTAATCAACAATGAACACGACAATACTTACACCATTAACTTATGCTCCGACAATGGACCTTGTAGAGTCGATTGTAAACATTGATACAAAAACATTAGTTTTCTAATTAATTCCTTTATTGTGTCAACAATAGATCATTCATTACGGTAACTGGGATACATCAAAGGGTCCCCAACAATTACGCTACGGCCGAATGGATGCCAATGATAAAATGCGATCAGGGGTCCCCAACAATGTAGATGGGTGTTCATTGACGACAACTGTTGGTCTTAGACAATCTGTTCTCGTAAAATTTGAGGGATTAGTTCAGATGCCAACGACTGAGGTTTGACAATTGTTCCTCGACAATGGTGCATTTATTTTGGTTGTCAACACATAGCTGAGGATTGTCGAAGCCCATTGTTGATGTGTCATTGTCGAAATTTCAAATTTTCAATGTGTCAATGATGCTATTGAGACATTGTTTAGGATTGTCGGAGACGAAATGTTGTTGCCAACGCTTCCGTTGCGACATTGTTGAGGACCCATTGTCGGATTTCGAATGCTCAGATTAATGTTGAGACTATTATTGAAATTTTGACTTGAATAACGTCTTAAAAATGCTCTTCCAAACATTTCAAATGCTCCGTACAAATCTTAACAATATTTCACCTTCCGAAAATTGTGACCGGAGGGGTTATTGTGGTCAATTTCCTGAAGGGATCTAGGGCTTTGAATTTAAGGGTATCGGTCAGGGATAGGTGGGGGTGTGTAGGGGTGTACCTGCATGTGACCAAACCCCTTATTACCCCCCCCTCCCTCACTCACACACATCCACTCGCGAAATCCTGGGGGAATTATGCACGATGGCCGCCATATTAAAACTACTGTTTTGGGAGATTTTATCGGCACTTATACCTCGTTTTCGCTACGAACGGAGCTCTTAATCAAGCCAGGTGTGGCGCCAGGCCCACACCCTTTTGGCGCCATTAGCGAATAACCCCGGAAGAACCACCCCTATGTAATAAATACATATAGATACCTATATACTCGTCCACATGTACACACACGTGTACTTTTGAGTTCCTGAACAGGAGTACCTATAACGGGTTTGGTACGTAGTTAGCTTTAACTTATAGTCACCGCACAAGAGACGGTTATGCCAGGGCCTCGGACGAATTAGGGCCCACACAGAGAGTGCCACAGCCACCCCTAATACGTATGGAGGAGGAAAATCGAACACAATGGACCACACGATGGAAAAATGGCAGTATCGCGTCATTAGTACGAGAACCTTTCAATTACGCGACTCTAAACCTTTAGGCGTAACTATGAGTCTATTTAACAATCGATAACTCCAAAGTTACAGAATAACCTCGCGCGTTTGGATGTCGTTTTACAGTATCCACCCTGTTTTTTACATACATTACATATGAACGAATAAAAAATTAAAATAACAATTTTTTCAACAGTGTAATCGACCCGCAAACTTGCAAAGCGTTGGTAAAATAATCGATATCACGTTCGTACAGCAATGTATGGGTGGATAATTAATTTTTATCGATATATTTAAAACTGTTCGAGAGATTACGTGGTGTTTTTTGAGGCGTGAATATTAATTCATGCGTGAACATTAATTCAATTCTCGATATAATCGAATATCTTGACTTATCGATGTTTTCGATTTATTTATTTTTATATCGATCGATATATGTTTCTGGTTTATTGTTTTTCGATACACGGACACTCGTAAGGAAACATCGTCATCAGATCAAATGATTCAGCAGGGTGCTATTGAGGGATTTATGTTTATGTATCGATTTCGTAACGGCAAATATCGATATATATTTTTCTATCGATTTTTTGGGATTTCGATAAATCGTTTTGTTGTTTTTTTCGATTTTTCAATTAAATCGATAATCGACAATTTTTAGAGGAGGTTGCCTAGTATTCAAATTCCTATCCGTCATCACTTTTAGGACGTTGGTGATGTCATATATACACATGTGGGCGCAAAAAGAATCGATTTTTTAAGTTACATCGAATGATAATTGAACAAATCGACCGTTGCGGAAAAGTTGGCCAACAATTTGGCGAAAGTGGACTAATAATTTCAAAGATAAACTTAATAATGAAAATCTCGTGGGACGACTTCAGACTTCCGCCCAGGTAGATCGTGGCGAAGTCTTAATTTCTGATTTAAGACCTTAGAAAAACCTTGGTGAAAAACAATATATTAACAAATTAAAACCACAGGTATTGCAATTTTCCACTAGATATTTTATTTCGACACTACCGGTTTCGATGTTTTCACATCATCATCAGGTGTGTTATATATAATGTTAATATATTAACAAAACTTACAGGTTAATTAGTGATATGTTCATTAACGATATGTATGTTCTAATACGAGGTATATCCAAGAAAACAGGAACTGAGGAACCATTAAAGAATTATATTGTGCTATTTTCAAGAAACTCTAACAGTAACTTTAACGGAGTCATCCGCTATGTGTGCATTATAATGCATACAATTTCAGAGAGTATAAAAGTCATTCGCCTTGACCGGGATTCGAACCCGGATCCCTCGATATCCGGCCGAGTGCTTTAACCAATTAAGCTACCGAGACGTCCTCTTACACTCTGAAATTTTGGGGGCTTTTAAAGGAACAAGATGTTATGACGAAATACCGTACATAAGTACAATGTCACAGGCATTCGTAGTCGTGCGCGAGGCGCCACAGTCCACGATGTTAATAAAGCCAATTTCAAACACTTAGGCTGTTCATACCTTAGACAGTTTTCAAGAAACTGTAACAGTAACTTTAACGGAGTCACCCGCTATGTGTGCATTATAATTCAGGTATGAACAGCCCAAGTGTTTGAAATTGGCTTTATTAACATCCTGGACTGTGGCGCGTCGCGCACGACTACGGATGCCTGTGACATTGTACTTATGTACGGTATTTCGTCATAACATCTTGTTCCTTTAAAAGCCCCCAAAATTTCAGAGAGTAAGAGGACGTCTCGGTAGCTTAATTGGTTAAAGCACTCCTGGCCGGATATCGAGGGATCCGGGTTCGAATCCCGGTCAAGGCGAATGATTTTTATACTCTGAAATGGTTGCATTATATTCTGCTCTTTTAAATTCAGTCTAAGTCTAGCACAATCGATGATGGTTTTGTCGTCGAAGTCTCCCCTATTCTTCTTCAAAGTACTCTCCATTCATTCATTCGTAACAATGCCTTCTTATTACTATTCCATCTTCTTCTTAATTCCATTCCACTAATGTTTAATAGTGAAGCACCCTTAGAGATGGAAGTCCTCCTTTAAGCAGCAGTAGTAGTTATATATATATAGGCTCTCTTTTTATTTAATATTCTCTATCGTCTCTCGTTTCTTGCTCTATTAATATTACTATTGTGTCTTCCGCCTCCGTGTCTTAATGTACACCACCCAGTTAGATATATATGTATATGTAATCCCCAATTAATCACATTTAAATGGGAATTTGGAGAAAAGCAGTCGCAAAGGGGGCGAGAGGAGATCTATAAGAATAAGAATATAAGGAGGAATGATTATGATCAATGGATCAACAAGGTTCATTGAATATTATTAAACTGGCAACGAATTCAATCAATGCTCTCTAAATGAATCAGTGTGTGCAGGTGCATTGTGTCATTATGGTCCATTGATCCATCCATCCATCTTATAATATCTTAAGATAGTGAAATAGTATTAGTATTGTGGTTGCACTGTTGATTTTCCATTCTAAATTCAGTTCACTATTCTTCAGATATCATTCTTCGGACAGTCTTAATATGACTACGATCATTGGTAAGAAGGAGGACAATGGACCATTGCACACACGATCAATGTTGTCGTACGTCAACACAAGAGGTGGTTTGAAGGTCTTTTAAAGGCCTTGCATCATCCATCCGTCTTGGCCTTTCTTGTCTCGTTTGCCATCTTTCTAAGACGCTTAAATCCACTTTGAAGACGCATGTACCTTCTTATTCAGAGCATTATCACCGTATAAACAGCTGTAGAGTACATTCCTCAGTAATTTCTCGACGGTTTTTTTCTGTTAATTTAGTCGATAGACCTTTGCCTATAATAATTTCAAATAGGTAATTACATCCCCTGGTTGCTTAATAATTTCGATTGATATTACCCTCGCTTAATTACTGCGCAGGGTAAATAAAATGTGTAATTAGTATTTGCGTCCATTTTTAAATTCCTAACTTGAACTTTTGTTTACCTAGCGACAAGTAAATAAACGACGCATTATAAATGTGTGTGTATATATATATATATATGTATGTATATATATATATATATATATACAGACATGCCAACTTTCAAAAATGAAAAATCGGGAGATTTTTAGAAGTGTATCACGAAGTAATCACTTTTAATTACCACAATATTTGCATGGCACCTTAATCCCTTTATGACACTTTGCCAATTTTTAATGAATGTCACACTTTATTAACATGTTAAGCTAAGTACACAATTTGAACAGTTCATCAAGAAAGTAAGAAGGAAAAATCGGGAGTCTCCCGCTTAAATCGGGAGAGTTGGCATGTCTGTATATATAATATGTATATATATATAACAGGTCAGACTGTCATCAGCAGTCTGACCTGAAGAAGCCCTCGGAGGAGGCCGAGCGCTTAAATCATCTACAGTGTGAGTGTCCTTTTACGTGTTATCTGTTTTATTCTGTGTTCTATTGTGCCGTCCAAATGTTATATTGCTATCGTGAGTACTTCCGCATCATCGATATATATACATACATATATATATATATATATATATATATATATATAAACACACAAACACTAACACAAAAAACACTACACACATAGAAACATAAAAGAAGGACACTTACATTGGATATTTACGTTTCGACGGCACGGCCGTCGTCATCAGAATCCGTGAAAAGTTATATATATATATATATATATATATATATATATATATATATATATATATATATATAACTTTTGGACGGCACAATAGAACACAGAATAAAACAGATAACACGTAAAAGGACACTCACACTGTAGATGATTTAAGCTTACGGCCTACTCCTCCGAGGCCTTCTTCAGGTGTGTCTGACCTGAAGAAGGCCTCGGAGTAGGCAGAAATCTCAAATCAAATCGATTATCGTCTAATATATATATATGTGAAAACGTAGTTTTTACGCGACTTGTACATGTTATAAACTTGATAAATATTTTATTCTAACACTCTCCTCTGTTAACCTAATGACTGAGGCACGTCTAACTTGTCCATAACGAATCTGTATTCGACCATATATTGTGCCAATCTTACGATTCACCATAGTCACCCTAGGTTCAAGGGGAAAGATATGTAAGAGAGGGCGGTAGTTGGTGTTGGTGGGGTGGTGTTACACCCGTCGCTAAGCAACGGAGCCAACAGAGGTCCATAGGTATTGCTCTTGTGACGGGAGTCGCTACAATATCGACTGTATGGATTGTTATGCTCCTTAGAGATTTCGATTTAAATTATTTTCACTGATATACGTAAAGATGCCGACGGGGACGTTTGCGATAACTCGAATGACTAATCGATTATCGCACTTTCAGCCTTTTTGCGAAAACCTTCTCATTCTTTTTTTTGCGATAGCAGACAACAGTTTGCGGTTACCAAGACGACCGGAGTGAAAGATGGCGGACGAAGATGGCGGTTTTTTTTTCGAAGGTGGTGGAGTGGCGATAAAAAAAATTGAATGTCGATATGAGAAACGGGTTTAAACGTATGAGAAAATTCGGGAGAGGAAGGAGAGCTTTCAAACGATTCGGGCGGATGAAAGAAATTCGCGAATCCCGGAGGAATTAACCGCAAAGGAAAATCGCAATCAAAAATGGAATCCGTTTCCGAGGCGCACACGGGGAGAGATTGTGAAAAATGCAAACGAATGAATATATACCGAGCGTTGACTTTCGAAAAACGATTCTGTTTTGTTGGACGCGAAGTCGTACGGATTGAATTTCGTCGCTCACTTGTTCATTCCGATCCGTTTCGCCGTCGTCATGGAGACTAACCAATAAACAACACGTCGTGGATGTTTGAATACGACATGTATCTTCATATATCCTTCGTATGATTCAACGGGAAAAGTAATTTGTTTGAGTAAATCGTGATGAACCAATGAATTACAAATATTAAATCAATATGAGGAGTATGGCAATGGGTGTAAGTTATTGTAAATAAATTTATAATCTTAATACACAGAGTATTTATTAGTCATTTCCTCCCTTCATCCCGTCCAACATCCCTATCCCCTATTCCTGCCCTTTCCTTGTTTTCCCAACATTCTCCCCTCTATTACAGTCTTCTTCAACATTCCACTACCGCTCAATACGCCCTTCATCTTCCATCTTTCATCTGCCTCCAATAGGATTTCTCCCAACAAACTCCTCTCTCCTCCCCCTATCACCATCCCTAGCTATACTTCCTCATTTGTTAATTCCTTCTTCTTTCGGTCCATTTCACATCCTCCTTACATTCTTCACAACACACCCACATATCTGCAATAGTCTCCAATCTACGTCTCTCCTCCTGCTTCAGTCACCACGTTTCCGCTCCGTGCATAGTTACGCTCCATATCAGAGTTTTCTTACGAGTCTTTTCCTAAACTCCATACTTAAGCAAGAATTCAGCATGAATTCAAGAGCTCTACGGCCTCTAGGTTAAATAATAATAAGGGGGGGGGGGGAACTCCACGTGCCGTAAAAAACAGTCTCAACTCACGTCAGACCAAATTGTTGTGTTGGTATTCGCGGGAACCAACCACAACCTCTCGACCAAGAATACCACACACACTATCCTGTCTGGAATCCTTCACGAAGATGTGAGTGCGTATGTGTGTGCTTCTTGAGTGCTAGTGTGTGTGATTGGTCTGTGCTCGTACTTCGTGGATAGTCACAGAGTGTGTGCTTGTAATACATCCTGGTATCCTTAACGGGGTCTTCCTTACAGCCTCGTGAAGGATTACATTTCCACCTGGAATCTTTAACGAAGTCTCAACAGCTTCGTGAAGGATTCCAGACAGGATAGTGTGTGTGTGGTCCCTGACGTGGATTAATTTCCCGTAAACCACCACAGAGGTTATCCATACTTAAGGTCCACGTCATCAACTTATTTTTTACGTAAAATTTGATGATACGAATTCTTCGATCCATTTGTTATAACAAACGAAAATCGCTCCGAGCTCATTAAAACACGTCTCTAACCTCTAAGTGGCTTAGTCACAGACACAAAGTCCACAATTGAAAACAGCTGAACGTTTTATAAAATACTTCAAGGGCATGTGTACCAACATACTGATAGGAAAAAGTTTGACAATCGGGCTCTCGAAAAAATAGTTAGTATTTGAACAAAGCTCGTGTTTTGAGTGGTTATTCGATGTTATCACCCTATCGTTAGCAACTGATTGGTATCTCATTAGTCCACTAGCCTGCGTATTGTCTACTGAACTTTATCTTCAAAGTTTTGTCCCTCTCTGTTGATGTGACCGCAGTCCGAGGAGTCGAAACGTTACACACGAAGTTTTATCAAATGAATGACGGTTGCTCAGCCAACGGCCGCCATCATGATCTCTCGAAGTTCCCATCGTGTTCGGGCGACTTTGGAAATTACAAATCCCTCCCTCTGAAGAACGGGAATAAGGACTGATCGCGGAAGTCATAAATACATCAAAGAAGGCGTGTTTTCATGGCGGGTCGTAAGGAGGAGGAGGGGAAGAATAAAATAAGAAGATGGTGAAAGCTCCTTTAAGGTTACGTACAGTCGATTTATGAAGCCCCGCGCGCTCGGTGATCGTGTTTTCTTTTAACAATAATTTAAATTCTCCCATCCACCGGCGGAGGTTTGATTTCCCACCTCCAGGTGCGCTCTTGTTCCCACGAGCGAAAGATGAAAAGATATTAGTGCTCACTGTTTGGGATTTCTGGGACGACATTTAGGGAACAGACATCCAATAACAGTCCTTAGACGTACTTCTTAAAGTGGTACTTGAAAAATGAACCAATAATAAGCAATATCTACAAATACGTACGTCTTGAAGACGTTTAATCGATCTTCAAAGCCTTCAAAGAATATCAGTTGAGTCACTTAAAAACGTTAATGTAACAAAATACGTCAGGTTTTCAGATTAGGATATCATTCTTTCAAGACAGAAATATCACTCAAGAAAGGAGAGCACGTGGTCTATTCAATAAACATTACAAAAATGAGTATTGATTCAATCTGGCAGCCTTGAAGGGGGCACTACTGCTGCGCTAGTTGCCTGAGACCCCATTTAGCCATCTGCGTTTGGCAGATCGTCGAGCTGTACGTATATTAAGAGTTAATGTTAGTTTCTGTAGTGCTTTGTATAAATGTGAATGTTCAGTTAATTGCTTGACAGCTGTTTTGTTGTGTCTTCAATTTTTGCCTGATCCACAAAGAAGGATCAAAGAATCTGTATCAAATTTGCCCACGCGCACGATCATTGTTGTCAACTTCAAAACGGTTTGAAGATCATTCGGACCGGGCATCATCTTCGTGACGTCTTGTCCTATGAGTCGTCTGCGCTTGGCGGATCGTCCAGCTGTGCGTACGGTGCCAGTTATGTTAGTTCCTGTTGTCCTTTGACTTCACTGTTTATCGTCGAAAATGGAAATTGACAAAATCACGGAGCGACGAATCAACATTTCAAGCTTTTACGGTGAAGTGGGGTGGTAAAAGTTATCGTGAATTTACTGAGAAATGTATTGGACAGCTGTTTACACGGTGACAATGCTCTGAATAAGAAAACATCCGTCTTCAAGGTGGATTGAGCGTCTTTGAAAGATGGCAAACGAGACAAAAGACGCCAAGACGGATGATGATGCAAGGCCTTTAAAAGCCCTTCTATTCACCAACTGTGTTGTTGATGTAGGACAACATTGATCGTGTGTGCAATGGTCCCTTGTCCTCCTTCGTACCAATGATCGTAGTCATATTAAAACTGTCCGAAGAATCTGATATCTGAATGGCGAAACATTTGGTACCTCCTAAGAAAACCCAATCCAGCAACGTACTCTATACATCAGGTCCCTCTCTTCATCTCTGCGTACTTCTTTCCTCCCTTCATCCCCTATCTATATAAGACATCCCTATTCCCCTATTCATCTATCCCTACTCACTCCTCCTCTGGCAACCAAATTCTCCACACTCTATTACAGTATTCTTCAACATCCCACTATTGTCGATCACTACGTTCTTCATCCATCTTTCATCTGACTCCAATAGGATTACTCCCAACAAACCTCTCTCCTCGCCCACCATCCCTAGCTATACTTCCTCTGCCATTAACATTCTCCCCTCCATTACAGTCATCTTCAACATCCCACTATTGCCGATCAATACGCCCTTCATCCATTTTTCATCTGACTCCAATAGGATTTCTCCCAACAAACCCCTCTCCTCGCCCACCATCCCTAGCTATACTTCCTCTGCCATTAACATTCCCCCCTCTATTACGGTCATCTTCAACATCCCACTATTACCGATCAATACGCCCTTCATCTTTCATCTGACTCCAATAGTATTACTCCCAACAAACCCCTCTCCTCGCCCACCATCCCTAGCTATACTTCCTCTGCCATTAATATTCCCCCCTCTATTACAGTCATCTTCAACATCCCACTATTGCCGATCAATACGCCCTTCATCTTTCATCTGACTCCAATAGGATTACTCCCAACAAACCCCTCTCCTCGCCCACCATCCCTAGCTATACTTCCTCTGCCATTAACATTCCCCCCTCTATTACAGTCATCTTCAACATCCCAGTATTGCCGATCAATACGCCCTTCATCTTACATCTGCCTCCAATAGGATTACTCCCAACAAACCCCTCTCCTCGCCCACCATCCCTAGCTATACTTCCTCAGCCATTACCACTCTCCCCTCTATTACACTCATCTTCAACATCCCACTATTGCCGATCAATACGCCCTTCATCTTTCATCTGACTCCTATTGGATTACTCCCAACAAACCCCTCTCCTCGCCCACCATCCCTAGCTATACTTCCTCTGCCATTAACATTCTCCTCTCCATTACAGTCATCTTCAACATCCCACTATTGCCGATCAATAAGCCTTTCATCCATTTCCCAATCTGACTCCAATAGGATTACTCCCAACAAATCCCTCTCCTCCCCTATCACCATCCCTAGCTACAATTCCTCATTTGCTAATGCCTTCTTCCGGTCCATTTCACCTTCTCCATTCTTCTCCACACACCCACACCTCTCCCAAATGGCCTCCAGTCTACGTCTATCCTCCTGCTTCAGTGACCACGTTTCCATAGCCACAAATACCTACGCTACATATCAAAGTTTTACGAGTCTTTTCTTAACCCCACTACTCAACGTCCCCAACTCACAACTCCCTCCTCCTTATCGTGTGAAAGCTTTACCTAATTTAAACTATGTAGTGACAACTGATTGTCGTAGTGTCGTGTTTCATTGGATGATTTAAAACATTCCAGTCACATTCTCCTGGCAACAGCATGGTATTGATAATATTTAAACTATGCTATGGCAAGTTAATATTATGAGATAATGTTTCTATAGGAAGATTGTTCAATATTGTTAAAATTTTGATTGAAAAATTTGGGTGAAAGTTTTTAGGTGATTGAAATACATTTTCCACTTCGCTTAGTAAAGAGAAAACCAGTTTTTTAAGCGGATCTTCTGGCTCCCACAAGGTATAACTGATGTCTGTACTGATAAAAATCTACCCATTTTTAAACATGTATAGCTTAATTTAAAATCAAACGATGTTTGGGTTAACATTCCAAGTCTCAAAGGATTGGTATAAAGTCCTCCGCCTTCCTGATCTTCCTTCTTCAATCGTTGGGTGTTTTGGCGACCGGATTGGGGTGGTTAAGGTGGTGGGGATGATTTGAGACTTGTCCCAACCAATCGCTCTTCGCGACAGATTTTGGGGAACAATGCGATTCGCGGAACACCGAGTTGGAACAGTAGGAATGGCACACTTAAGATTCCTCAGAGTCACTTTCAATAGGAGGACCTGGCAATCCCATTGGATACTGCTCTTCAGCTCGTCTCCGTGGGGACGAGAGGGTTGGAACCAATCCGGAGTTGGTCCGGGAAACGTTAAAAAAAATAAAACAAATGAACGCGAAAAGCGAACGTGGTTGAAGGATAGGGGACGTACGTGTATTCTCCAATAACTATTCGTACTGAGATAATATAAAACCTTCATGTGTGCATAATTTAGGAGGGGGACAAATAGAACAGGTAGAACATTATATACGCATCTAACTGCAAGAGATATGGGATGAGAATCAATATTAATAAAACAAAGGTTATTGTGGTATAATCCAAGATAGGAAAAGGCTTCAGTTAAGCATATTATAATAGGATAATGGGAAAAATATAGCAGGTGGAACAGTTTATATATACGTATCTCTGGAAGGGTTTTGGACCAACACGGTGTCAAAGTAGTATTGGGGACGTAAGGAGAAGAAGAATTGCGCCTATATTAGGTTTAAAGAGGCTTTTACACACAATAAGGAGGAGGGAGTTGAAGTACTGGGGACGTTGAGTAGGGAGGTTAAGACAAAATTCGTGTATGAATACACTTTGATATGGAGGGTAGCTATGTACGGCGCGGAAACGTGGTCGCTGAAGCAGGAGGATAGACGTAGATTGGAGGCTATTGTAGATATGTGGGTGTGTTGTGAAGAATGTAAGGAGGATGTGAAATGGACCGAAAGATGGAATTAGCAAATGAGGAAGTAATTGAGATGGTGATAGGGGAGGAGAGGGGTTTGTTGAGAGAAATCCTATTGGAGGCAGATGAAAGATGGATGAAAGGCATATTGAGCGGTAGTTGAATGTTGAATAAGGTAGTAGAGGGGAGAATGTTTGGGATAGCGAGGAAAGGGGCAGGAACAGGATAAGGGATGTTGGACGGGAGGAGGAAGTACAGAGAGATGAAGAGGAATTGATGCATAGAGAGTAGGTTTCTGGATTTGATTTTTTTTTGGAGTTACAAAATGTTTATTTGATAGTTGTGTCCATCCAAAAACCTACCTTATCTAGGAAGATTACCTAATAATGTATGCATATGTATGTATATATTCATTCACATACAAATAGAGATAAGGAAAATGTTTTTTTAAATATTAGTGTGTGTTTGTGTGTATATATATATATATTTATTTATATGCATAGATTCCGCCTTCCCCACCTGTCCTGTGTTCGTCCTTCATGTGTGTTCCTTTCCCCTTTACTTTTATCTATTTCTATGTATATATATATATATATATATATACACGTGTATGTACATTCATATATGTACATAAATATATATATATAATCTGTTTTTGCATCTATGTCAACGTAATCCATTGCACGCAAGGTGCCTTGCCTTGTACCCAGTGGTCAAGTGGTTAGCAAAACAATACCCGCCCGATTCGTCGAAGCGGGGAAAAAGTCTTCTCGCCCCAGACCAGGGCTTCTCTGAGGGCCTTGCCTACAATGAATGGGCCCTAAACCCATCGGCGGCGACCTTTTGAAGTCCTCGGGTCCTTCTAAAGGCCCTAAAAAAGACAGAACCACCGTGCCTCCCACAGAAAGGGAAGAGGAAGGACCCAAACTATATACCTGGGGCCCAGCAAGGGCCTTTCTGGCCTGCAGACGTAATTGTGCAATTAACTGACACGCCCGGAGAGTTACGATGGCATTATCCTTCCTTTTATTGACCCACGGTCAGTGAAACAGTGTCCCTAATGACAGAACAATGCAAGGACACCACCGGGGTTAATGAACACTGCGGTAAAAAGATTTTCGATACATATATATACATATATATATAGAGTCTGACCTGAAGAAGGCTTCGGAGTGGGCCGAAAGCTTAAATCATCTACAGTGTGAGTGTCCTTTTACGTGTTATCTGTTTTATTCTGTGTTCTATTGTGCCGTCCAAAAGTTATATTGCTCTCGTGAGTACTTCCGCATCATCGATATATATATATATTTATATATATATATAAACCATAAACACAGTAATCAACCCGAAGGTCGGTTTAGTAGGTGATGGTAGAGCTCACCCGTGTACCAAGCCCGACGGCGTGTGAATATTCACACATCAGGGTAGGGGGGCCAGTTCCTTTCCCTGTGCCGGTTATGGTTTCCCAGGAAGATCTGGTACCCGAAAAATAGCTTGGGTGGAGCTGCAGGTGCCCAAAGTGCCTTGCCCGGGAATCGAACCCGGGACCCTCCGGTCAGCAGTCCAACGCTCTACCCGCTAGACCACCGCGACCCACATATATATATATATATATATATATATATATATATATATATATATATATATATATATATATATATATATATATATATATATATATATATATATATATATATGGACTGATTCGTAGTATAAACGAGGAAGGGATCTGTGTTAGTTCCTATTCCAAAAAAGGCAAAGTCTACGTCATGTGAGGATTACAGAACAATAAATTGATATCCCACGCAGCTAAAGTTATTCTCAGGATCATCAACAAAAGGATAGAGAGTAAGGCAAATGATTACTTAGGGGATGATCAGTTTGGGTTCAGGAAAGGAAGAGGTACGCATGTTGTGCCATTGCAGTAATGAGATCACTAGTCGAGAGGAATATGGAATACAATCAGGACGTTTTTGCCTGTTTTGTAGATTTAGAAAAAGCGTATTGCAGAAAATAGGAATGGATTGGAATAGGAACAGGAGACTGATCCGCAACCTGTAAATGTCTATCAGACTGCTATCAGGTGCGAGTGGGGAACGGAGAGTCCGGATGGGCAGTGTTAGACAGAGGTGTAAGGCATGGGGTGTCCATTGTCACCGGTGCTGTTCGACGTATATGTGGAGGAAATGATTAAAGAAACATTATGGGATGAAATTGAGAAAGTATGAATGAAAGTCGTCAGGGTAATTCATTTAAACTCAGGTTTGAATGGATGACCAAGCATAAGTTGCTCAGTCATCCAGCATTGCTGAGTGAATTGGAGGTTCAGTGCAATAGATATGGGATGAGAATCAATATTAATAAAACCAAGGTTATTGTGGTTTTATCCAAGAAAGACAGGCTTCAGCATAACATTGAAATAGGATAGGGGAAAGAATAGAACAGTTTATATAGGTATCTCTGGAAGTGTTTTGGACCAACACGGTGTCAAAGTAGTATTGGGGACGTAAGGAGAAGAAGAATTGCGCTCTATTAGGTTAAAGAGGCTTTCAAACAATAAGGAGGAGGGAGTTGATGACGGGGATGTTGAGTAGGGATGTTAAGAAAAGACTCGAAAAAACTCTGATATTGGGCGTAGCAATGTACGGCTCGGAAACGTGGTCACTGAAGCAGGAGGATAGACGTAGAATGGAGGCTATTGCAGATATACGTGGGTGTGTTGTGAAGAATGTAAGGAGGATGTGAAATGGACCGAAAGAAGAAGGAATTAACAAGTGAGGAAGTACTTGAGATGTTGGGTGAGGAGAGGGGTTTGTTGGGAGAAATCCTATTGGAGGCAGATGAAAGATGGAAGATGAAGGGTGTATTGATCGGTAATAGTGAGATGTTAAAGAAGAATGTAATAGAGGGAAGAATATTAATGGTAGAGGAGGATTAAGTACGAATAGGGGATGTCTAATAGATAGGGGATGAAGGGAGGAAGGAAGTACACCGAGATATGAAGAGAGGGAGTTGATGTATAGAGAGTAGGTTGCTGGATTGGGTTTTGTTTGGAGTCACGAAATATTTATTTGATAGTTGTGTCCATCCAAAAACCTACCTTAACCGGCAGATTACCTAATAATTATACATATATATATGTACGTATAAATATATAAATATATATAGACTGTTGCATTACCGACCGGATACTCGTGTTAATGTGTCGCTAATGAAAACGCAATGTGCTCCTCTCTTGTTTTATAGGCCGCCATTACCATGTCCTTCGTTTTTCCGTGCGGTCTAATGCATTCTGCTTTTATGACCCCGGGGCACACACAAGGGGTGGGCAGACGGCATTGCAATTAACAGGGCCGGGGAGCAAGGGGTGTTTCATCGAGAGGCGAAGTGGTGGAACTCTATAAAGAATTCTTCCGCAGGGTAACAAAACATTGCTACATTTGTATAATATACCCTTCCAAACGTAAATTGCTCGGTTCAACCGAATTGGAGAACCTTAATCATATATCCGAACATAATCCCCCGACATTAATGTCACATTAGCGCGTATGCTATACGGTAATTGGCACTTTTTGTAAATTCCATATTTTTTGGCAATAAAATAACGATTGTACTACCTTTCCCGATAATGGGGACCTACCATACACTTCACAGTTTTATAATATTGATTAAACTGTCCAGAAAATAACCTCCAGTCAATTGTATATTAAAAAATCCAAACAGAACATGGATACAGAATACATAATACAATTATTCTCATCCCAAGATAACTTGTACACACATACGCTGTCGGCAAAATACATATCAACATGACAAAGTTGAACAGCCCCACCCACTAGATCTGCGCTAATTGCCCGAGACCCAATAATGAGCCGCCTGTGCTTGGCGGATAGTCGAGCTGTGCGTACGGAGCCATTTATAACAGCTTATGTTGTCCATGTTCTCACTGTTTGTCATTGAAAATGGAAATTGACGAAATCACAGAGCAACGTATCAACATATCAAGTTTTTAAGCTGAAGTGCGGTGGTCAAAGCCATCAATTAATTACTGAGAAATGTACTGACAGCAGTTTATACGGTGATAATGCTCTGAATAAGAAAACGTCCGTCTTCAAAGTGGAATAGGCGTCTTAGAATGATGGCAAAAGAGACAAGACAGGCCAAGACGGATGGTAATGCAAGGCCTTTAAAGACCTACAAACCAACTGTGTTGACGTACGACAACATTGATCGTGTGTGCAATGGTCCCCTTGTCCTCCTTCTAACCAATGATCGTAGTCATATTAAAACTGTCCGAAGAATGATATCTGAAGAATAGTGAACTGAATTTAGAATGGAAAATCAACAGTGCAACCACAATACTAATACTATTTCACTATCTTAAGATATTATAAGATGGATGGATGGATGGATCAATGGACCATAATGACACAATGCACCTGCACACACTGATTCATTAAGAGCATTGATTGAATTCACCGCCAGTTTAATAATATTCAATGAACCTTGTTGATCAATTGATCATCATTCCTCCTCCTTATATTCTTATTCTTATAGATCTCCTCTCGCCCCCTTTGCGACTACTTTTCTCCAAATTCCCATTTAAATGTGATTGATTGGGGATTACGTATATATATATATCTAACTGGGTGGTGTACATTAGATGTGTGGAAGACACAATAATAATAATAATAGAGCAAGAAACGAGAGACGATATAGAATATTAAATAAAAAGAGAGCCTATATATATATATATATATATATATATATATATATAACTAATACTGCTGCTGCTTAAAGGAGGACTTCCATCTAAGGGTGCTTCACTATTAAACAATAGCGGAATGGAATAAGATGAAGATGGAATAATAATAAGAAGGCATTGTTACGAATGGATAGGAGAGTACTTTGAAGGAGAATTGGGGTGATGATGACAACAGAACCATCAGCGATCGATTGTAGACTATAACTGAATTTAAAAGAGCAGAATAAGGAGTTGTTAATGGTCCCTCAGTTCGAGTATATTGGACACAACATGTCTGCAATGAAGTCAATCGTAGGTTATTAGCAAAGAAGGTCTCTTGCTCATTGATTAAACTTCGCTAGTACAAGTACAATCATCTGTAAAACACATTAGTTGAGTTTAAATATCTTGTTTCATTTGGTAATTACCCCCCTAAACACTATCAACTATTCTTTAGTAATGAGACAATTCTCATTATTTATATCGAAACACAATAATTAAAACGGTAATGACGTAATTTTTTAACAACATACGGATGTATATATATATATATATATATATATATATATATATATATATATATATATATATAATTGATAGTAATGAGTAATAATTGAAACACCTTAAGGAATGAATCATTAACGAGACAATTAATATTATCATTAATTAATTCTCACGAATATGGTGGACAATTTGATCGATTTAAGCATTAAATTGTCACGACACACCAGGACAATTCTTCCATTTTTTTCAATCCACTCGATAAAAAATCTATATACTCATTAAATTTTTGTATAATGGCTTTTTTACGTCAAATCTACCCATCAACAAAAATTATTTTTTATGGCAACAGAAGATTCTGTAATCATTACATATGTCGAGTATGGAAAAAATGTGTAAGATTCCTATATGGAGTACTTTGAAGATTTTTACATGTTTGCGCAAATCCTTTCATTATAAATTATAATTAGGTAATCTACCGGTTAAGGTAGGTTTTTGGATGGACAAAACTTTCAAACAATTAACTTGCGACTTCTAACAAAACCCAATCCAGCAACCTACTCTACATCAGGTCCTTCTTCATCTCCGTGTACTTCCTTCCTCCCTTCATCCCCTATCCATAAAACATCCCTATTCCGTTCCTGCCCTTTCCTCATTTGCCAATAACATTCTCCCCTCTATTACAGTCTTCTTCAACATCCCACTATTGCCAATCAATACGCCTTTCACCCATCTTTCAACTGTCTCCATAGGATACCTCCCAACAAACCCCTCTCCTCGCCCACCGTCCCTAGCTACACTTCCTCATTTGTTAATTCCTTCTTTCGGTCCATTTCACATCCTTCTCACATTCTTCACAACACACCCACATATCTACAATAGCCTCCAATCTACGTCTATCATCCGGCTTCAGCGACCACGTTTCCGCGCCGTACATATACGCTACGCTCCATATCAGAGTTTTAACGAGTCTCTTCTCACCTCACCACTCAACGTCCCCGTCATCAACTCCCTTCTCCTTATTGTGTGATAGCCTCCTTTCTTAATGGAGCAATTCTACTCCTTACTTCCCGAATAATACTTTGACACCATGTTGGTCCATATCACTTCCAAAGTTTCTTATAAACTGTTCTACCTGCGCAATTTTTCCCCTCCTATTTTAATGTTTAGCTTAGCGTTTTTCTTTCTTGGATAAAATCGACTAACCTTTGTTTTATTAATATTGATTTTCATCCCATATTTATCGCACTGAACCTCCAATTCACTCAGCAATGTTCGCAACCCTTCATTGGCTGACTGAGCAACTAATGATTGGTCATCCAATCAAACTTAACCGATTTAAATGAATTACCCTGCCGACTTTCATTCCTATCTCTACAGTTCTTCCCATAATGCCTCTTTAATCATTTCCTCCACATATATAGCACGTTGAACAGCACCGGTTACAATGGACACCCCATGCCTTACACCTCTTCCTAACACTGCCCATCCGGACTCTCTGTTCCCCACTCGCACCTGATAGCAGTCTGATAGACATGTACAGGTTACGGATCAGTCTCCTGTTCCTATTCCAATCCATTCCTATTTTCTGCAATACACACATTAGTTTTTCCCAATTCAGTCTATCAAACGCCTTATTCCTATAATCATACGAAACAGGCAAGTACGTCCTGATTGTATTCCATATTCCTCTTTCGATTAGTGATCTCATTACTGCATTGCTTACTGACGATAGCTAAAGGCTGGTCATAAGCAAACCTAGCTGATTTTACACGAATTCCCCTCCGACGTTTTCAATAGAACGCTATTGCGAATGGTCGTGGTAGTTTTGCTGCGTTTCCTGTAGGTCAAACGAATTGGTTTTTTTTAGGGTAGTTCTTAAGAGTGCAGTACTGCTATTGAGGGATTTAAACTAAGTACTTGATGGGAAGAAAAGGTTTAATAGGAGGGAATATAAAGACTTTTGGTAGTGGTGTAGCGGTCAGGCGTTTGCGGAACTATCTTCCGTCCTACCAAAGGCGTTGGGGTACTTGGTGTGAGGACGAAGGAGAGAAATGGAGACTGAGGGATTCTGGGAGCTGTGTGTGGAAAGGGGGGGGAGAGGGGAAGGGCGAGGGGGGGGAGGGTAAAGGAGGGGAAAGAGAGTGGGGTAGCTCGGGCAGAAATACTTGGCTTTAATTATAATAGTTTATAGGCCTATAAATCAGTCAAAAAAGATGGGTTGTTGGCTCGGGGTGGGGGTTGAAGAATTGCCTCGACCGTGGGGAGGGTGGCCAGGGGGGTCGGGGACGTAAGGGGTGGCTGTGGAAGGGGCGGCTGTGATGTAGACAGCGCATGATGGACAGCTATGAAGGTAGTGTGAGGTTCCAGCGGCCATAACCGCGAGATGGATGTGTTTTTTGGGTTGGGAGAGGGGGGAATGGGTGGAGATGACGGAGACGATAGCAACGGAAATAGACGAGACGGAGGGGAACGGAACGGTGGAATGGGAAGGGTGGGAACGGAACGGACTGCGCGTGCTTTGTTCGTGGGTTTGATGGGGAACATCAACAGAAGTTGGAATTTCTCGTACCATGGTTTCGGGACTCTCTAGAATGAGGTGTGTTTTTGTGTGGTTTCGGGTGGTTTTTAAGCTCGCAAAAAACGCGTAAAAATCACGTAAAAAGTCGCGTATCAAAAGATAAACGTGAAGTAATTGGTTGGAGAAAAAGAAACCCATTATTTTATTACCTCAACATGGTTTTGAATGAGAGTTAGTCAAGATTATTATAAACTTGGATATTAAACGACACATTCCAGTTACAAATTGGCATTAGGAATACAATGACGTCCCCACTACTTAATACTTGAACCAATTCGTTATTCATCTGTTCGACTAGAGTATTGTAAACTCAGAAAATCAATCAAGTGTCGATATATTTGGTCGGGGAAAAAGTAATCCATTATTTTCGATATGTGAAACACAAAACTTTACCAAAGATGTTTCGGATCGTCCGATTTGGGTCAAATACGCACTGTTTTGTTGTATAATTTGTTGGCGTTTTTATAGGTAGCTTAATAATGGCCTCTATACCAAGCTCCCGGAGTTCCTGGCGAGTTTGCCACAGACGTGTGTGGCCTTGCGTTGTCCTGATGAAACACAACAGCTCTTCTGTTGGCCAACGCTGGCCGTTCCTGGTCAATCGCAAGCTTCAAACAGGCCAGTTTAATTGTTCAAATTTTTTAAGAAACACAGTTCCTGAAGATTAAAAAAACTACATCTCTGATAAAATAAAGAATATTAACTGGTACATCTACATTACTACTAAGATTTATAATATCGATATGATACAACATTCGATTTATTTTGAATACCGATACGATACGGTATTCGATTAATGTTTAATAGCGATACTATATTCGATTTATGATGAATACCGATATGATACGATATTGGATTAATAATAAATATCGATACGATAATCGCTTTATAATGAATACCGATACGATACGATAATTAATTGATAATTAATACTGATACAATACGATATTCGATTAATATTCAATAGCGATACGATACGATAATTAATTGATAATTAATACCGGTACAATACGATATTTGATTAATAATTAATAGCGATACGATAATCGATTGACAATGAATACCGATACGATAATCGATTTATAATGAACAGCGATACGATAATCGATTGAAAATGAATACCGATACGATAATCGATTTATAATTAATACTTATTGGATAACATATTTGATTTCAAATGAATAACGATACGATAATCGATTTTCCGATTAATCGATAATTATATATCGATTTATATATTGTTCAATAGTTTTGAAAAAAGGAAAGTCATAAACAATCGATTCGATTGGTTTAGTATCGATTTATTTTTTCGAATGTGCATTATTTATGTTTTAACATGTTCCCATCGACAAAAAAGTCGATAAAAAAAGGAAAAGTCGACGATATCGAATCGATTGATATAGTATCGATCTATTTATTCATCCGATAGGTTCGTCTGTACTTAATTCTTTCGACTTCGTTTCATGTTTTTTGTAGCGTTCGCTTTTTTCCGTGCCGAAATAATTATTAATATTCAACAATTAACTTAGCAAGTGTGTCTAGAACCATTGATTTTTTTGTTTATATTAAATCATTACCAATTATTTATTAGTAAACAGTTTTCTTGACCGGAAAAGACTTCCATCCAATAAAAACCCTACTCCAAAAATTTATCGACAGTGTTTTCCGGGGAAAAAATACTTAACGCAATGCGTTTCGCTTTTGTTTAAGACTAGTGAACGGTTCGACTCGGAGTCGCGATTCGGATCACATCAATCGAACGATCCATTCTTTTAACACAGAATTGTGTTCATGTAGCAAGGCGACCGAGTGATTCGTTCGTTCGAACGAGTCGGTCATTTTATGGAGCCGAACGAACTGTTCACCTCCACGTCGAACGGTTCAACTGACATATTTGATGTCCTACTTTTGTTGTATGGACGTCATAGACCAATGTTAGATAAATCTTTGGAAAAGTTTTAACCCTAGTTAATAATGAGATATTGTTTTAACTTGCAATCAATATATAGGCAATTAACGGATCAAACATCAGACGAATGACTCACGATTGAAATTTCTAAATTCACGTAAAAAACAATGAACTTCGACGTCTTTGTCTCACAGACGATGTCACACCTTCGCGAATTCGGAAGAGTTCGTCGACCTCCGGATGACGTAAGGGTGACGTCATGCCATGCGGGGAAAAGTAGAGGGGCCGAAACATCGATACAATTATTCCTACGAGGAAATCGAATCAACAGGAAAGATCTACGGTGATCATAGATGGAAAAATCACCCATAAGGAAATGACTACCTTGACATATATATATATATATATATATATATATATATATATATATATATATATATATATATATATATATATATATATATATATATATATATATATATATATATAGGGACACATAATAAAAGACGAACACAGGAGAAGTGGGGGAGGCGGAATAAAGCAGACAACGAGCTTAAAAATTTTTCCTTGACCGGGATATATTTTTATATAAATACCGTGAAATATTTTTACCCTCGTGGTCTGCTTGATTACGCCTCCCCCACCTCTACTGTGTTCGTCTTTTATATATGTGTTCTTATCCCCTGTCCTTTTCAATGTGAAGCATAAAGAATATTTGTTCGTCGTATATCGGGATGTCATGTTTGAATGTGTGTGTGTGTGTATATATATATATATATATATATATATATATATATATATATATATATATATATATATATATATGTGTGTCTCCTCTCTTTCCAGAACACGCTCCAGCCACTGGAGGCAAGTCCTCTTGTCCACCGGCACCCTAGCACCCAAAACCAAAGCACCATTATAGTCTTTTTCACAGCGGCACCAAATTTTCCCAGTTCCGCTTTCGACTTATTTTCGCCCTTAGCTCCCTCCCTCCAACTTCCCCCCACTTCCCCACCGGGCCCTTCCGTCCTTTGCCTCCCCCCCCACCTTGTGCCTCCCCTGCCGTCCTACACCCACCCTCTGAAACGGTCTATTCACACCCCTACACCTCCCCTCCTCTCTCTGATTGATATATGTCGACTTCGCCCGGGCTTCATCTGAAACAGCCCGTCGGCATTAAATCAACCTTCCTGCGAGGAATGGAGGGGGTAGTTCACCCCTGCCACGCTGCTCCCCCTTATCCCTAGGGGTGTGGGGAGAGGGGTAGGGGTGGCTGAACGACCTCCAAAGGCCCTGCTAACGTCCCCGCCCTCTCTTCTCCCCTCGCTCGCTCTCAACCAGACTTTACACGAAAATACGTCCGCGGTTCGTTCGTACGAATCGAGGAGTTGCTCCGACTCGTATCGTTGTTCTATCGTAACGTTTCAATTTGACGAATCGTGGAAGTTGTCGATGTTCAACGAGCGTTCTTTTTTTATATTTAGGGTTTGTTAGAGAGGGGCTTTTGCGTATGCCTCGGTCGTGTTGTTATCATGGATAAAATTATTGAGACTACGGACAGAGGTATGAGTTACTTTCCATATTTTAATAGTGATCTTAAAATAGGCTCCTCGGGGACAATACGAAAAGCCAATATTCAAATTTATCTATATATATTATTATTAGGTAATCTACCGGTTAAGTTAGGTTTTTGGATGGACACAACTATCAAATAAACATTTTTGTAACTCCAAACAAAACCGAATCCAGCTCATTCTCTAAAACATCAACTCCCTCTTCGTCTCTGCGTACTTCCTTCCTCCCTTCATCCCCTATCTATTAGACATCCCAACCCTCTATTCCTATCCCTACTCACTCCTCTGACGATAACATTCTCCCCTCTATTACCGTCTTCATCAACATCCCACTATTTCCGCTCAATACTCCTTTCATCCATCCCACCTCCATAGGATATCTCCCAACAAACTCCTCTCCTCACCCACCATCTCCAGTACATCCTCATTTGTTAATTCCTTCTTTCGGTCCATTTCACATCCTTCTCCATTCTTCACAACACACCCACATTTCCACAATAGCCTCCATTCTACGTCTATCCTCCTGCTTCAGCGACCACGTTTCCGCGCCGTACAATGCTACGTTCCATATCAAAGTCTTAACGACTCTTGTCTTAACATCCCTACTCAACGTCCCCGTCATCAACTCCGTCCTCCTTATTGTGTGAAAGCCTCCTTGCCTAGCGCAATTCTTCTCCAGACGTCGCCAATACTACCTTTGACGAAAGCACTTCAAAGGATACGTATTAACTGTTCCACCAGCTCTGTTTTTGTCCCGCCTATTTTAATATTTAGCTTAGCCTTTTTCTTTCTGGAAAATCGCATAACCTTTGTTTTATTAATATTGATTCTCATCCCATATCTATCGCACTGAACCTCCAATTCACTCAGCAATGCTTGCAACCCCTTGGCTGACTGAGCAACTAATGCTTGGTCATCCAATCAAACCTAATTGATTTTATACAAATTCCCCTCCGACTTTCATTCCTATTATCTATAAAGTGTTTCCCATAATGCCTCTTTAATCATTTCCTCCACATATACGTTGAACAGCACCCGTGACAATAATGGACACCCCATGCCTTACACCTCTTCCTAACACTGCCCATCCGGACTCTCCGTTCCCCACTCGCACCTGATAGCAGTCTGATAGACATGTACAGGTTGCGGATCAGTCTCCTGTCCCCATTCCAATCCATTCCTATTTTCTGCAATACACGCATTAATTTTTCCCAATTCACTCTTATCTAACGCCTTTTTCAATTAACATACGAAACAGGTGAATACTTCCTGATTGTATTCTGATATTCCTCTTTCGATTAGAGTGATCTCATTACTGCAATGGCATCACATGAGTACCTCTTCCTTTCCTGAACCCAAACTGATCATCCCCTAAGTAATCATTTGCCTTACTCTCTATCCTTTTGTTGATGATCCTTGAGAATAACTTTAGCTGCGTGGGATATTAAGCTTATTGTTCTGTAATCCTCACATGATGTAGACTTTGCCTTTTTTGGAATAGGAACTAACACTTACCTCACTAAGTCTTCCGGCCAAGATTCGTTCCTCATAGATTCTGCGGATCAGTATGTTTAACACGTGAAATAGCAGTCGTATTTAAGGAATTTTAAGCTTTATTTTATGTTCCCCTGGGGTCTTTTAGAGGTAATTCACGTAAACAGTGCTCTTTCGAACTCCCCAACGTAGTTAATAGTTTAGGAAATCCTTCGACGGACACAGTTATGATCGACGTTCCTACCAATTCCTCCAACAACGTTTCGGTTGCGTATTCAACACCTCTTCCATGGTAAGCCTTCACTCCAACTGTTTGACACAGAGGGGGAAAGTGCGCTAATTACGTCTCTCCTGAGAGATGTCTATTTGCTCCATTACGATGGGCATATGTTTATTGATGCCCGTGAGTAGCGTGTATTTTTTTATCGTTTTTTTTTAATATCCCCCGAAACGATTGAATTGGCAACTCATCACGCGAGATTCTCGCGAACCGCGATACGTTCGGCTCGGAGTGATAAATAAAAGAGGATCGCTATCCGCAAGTCCATTCTTTTTCCCCACCTCCTCTGGATCTCTCTGTATCCAGGGAAACTGTCAATTGAACACATTGTTCAAGCTTGTTCATTGTAATTATTTTTTTTCCGTTCCGTAACCCCCTTCAGGCAATAATGAATCGTTTCCACTGTTACGTGGATAATTGTTCCCCGGTAATTAACATCAGTTCCGGTCATTTCGCGTGTGCGGGGATATATATACCGACGTTTCGACACGTGTAAGATGGATCTTCAAGCTACCCCTGCCCCCCAAACGCTTTTTCCGCGCCCCAATTTTATTTTCCTTCCCCGTATTAAATCCTCCACGAATTTCGCTCGGCGGCGATGGCGTCCGCCGTTGTCACGACAACCCGAGGGACGTAATAATTTTATTTATTTTTTTAAATTTTCTGGAAATCTCTTTCCCCGCTGGACTCCAGCCATTACGGAGACAATGATTCGCGCTGGAAAAACAGAAACAATTCTAAAAAGATAAACAAACCATCCAAACAGTGCGAACACATGCGCTTCCGTTCTGTTTTTTTTTCACACAGAGTATCAACACGCGTGCGCCCGTCGCCATGTTGATGATAATTCAATCAAATCGTCGCGTTGTCCGCTTCATTTGTTCCGACTCCCGCGTCGCCATGGCGACCGGCTGTGTTTCGTCTCGCGGGATGTTTCATTTGAAGAAAGAGATTGTTTGCATGAGACTAAAGGGTTTGTCCTTGTCTTAATTGATCGAAACGATAAAGGTAGAAACGTTCAGGAGAAGGATATAGAGATATATTTTCCTTAAGCACCAATTTCATCTTCTTATTTTAATCTTATGTCTTCCTACGAGGTGTGTTCAAAAGCTAACGGGATTTTTTTCATTTTGCTTGGGCTTGGAGAGTCCGATTGTCAAACCCCTTTTCTTTTTATTATGTTGGTATACATGCCCCTGAAGTATGATATAAAACTTTCTAGCCGTTTTCATTTGCGGACTTTGTGTCTGTGACTAAGCCACTACTAAGGTTAGAGACGTGTTTTAATGAGCTCGGAGCGATTTTCGTTTGTTATAACAAATGGATCGAAGGATTTTTATCATCAATTTTTGCGTAAAAAATTAAATAAAGCGTAAAACAAAGTGTGTGTGAGTGAAATGTGGAAATTAAAGGTAACTAAATGGTGTGAGTCTGCTATGAGTGAATCAAGAGTTTACTACGAGTGGTATATAAGCGTCGTGCCAAAGAAGAAGGCCGTGAAGACCTTGAAGATGAATACGGACGCAATCGGACGCCCCAGCACATCAACAATTGATGTAAACGTGGATTTAAAAGTGGTGAAGTAAGAAATGGTTATTAATGAACGATCGCCGAATCACAATTAGAGAGAGGTCGCTTATCGATTAATGAATGATAATGTTGGCGATATATATATCGATTGGATCATTGGATCATGACATCACTTCCAATTTCTTGGGTATGAAACGCGTGGCAGCAAAATTCGTACCAAAATGGCTTCTGCACCAATGCACCGTTAATGCACCAGCTCACACACACTTCGATTGCTTGTTCGTGAGTGTTTGGCCAAAAACAATACTGTACATACGATGTATGTAGCCCCCCCCCAGCCTCCTCCATATTCCCCCAAGATGTGGACTATCTCCGTGTTTGACTTTTTCCCATATTTCCTATGGAAATTAAGAGAACCTTAAGAAGGGAGGGCCGTCGTTTTACAACAGCCGTAGATGACATTAAAAGCGCATCGCTCAAAGAACTAAAGGCTGCCATATATCTCAAAGATCGAGAGTTTGAGAGAAGTGTGTTTAAGGGGGGATTGGACCAAGCGCTGGCGTACAAGTAAGTGCATTAATATCCAAATTGGGGGACTACTTTGAAAGGTGACCAAACATCAATTGTATTAAGAATAAACAAATGAATGTTAATGTCCGAAAAATATTAAATGGACTCAAATGGATGGCCGTTTTCACCCCAAACCCTGTTCATCTCAAAGAAAAACGAATGATTTTTATTGAATTGATTGTACACCAAAAAAAGTCTCTTGCTGTATTCCTGTTTGTTCCATTCAGTTGTTAGTTACAGGGTGTTAAACAATGGAAGTCAACAAAGAGACAATTCGGGACATTTTTTACAGTTTTCCCTTGATAAAGGCAAGAAAATGCAAGCCAGGTCACTTAAATTGGCGTTTATATGGCGCCGATGACACTGTAACAGCTAATTACGTCCAATTTTGGTTTCGTCGATTCCGTTCAGGCATTTCTTGATGTCAATAGATGCACCTCGCACAGGCAGGAGGCCCGTCGTCGAAAATATCGATAAAATCAGGGAAATAATCAAAGTTTACCAGCATGTCAGTAGTCGTAACATCGCCCAGGAGCTCAAGATCGATCGTAAAAGAGTTTTAAAACCATTTTCGCAAAGCTGGATTCGAAAAGAAGCTCGATGTTTGGGTGCCACACCAATTAACACCAAGAAACGTGATCGAATCGAATCTCCATCTGCGAATCCTTGGTCAAACGGGATGAACTCGACCCATTTCTGAAAACGGATGGTGACTGGGGATGAGAAATGGGTCAAATACGACAATATTGTGTGAAGACAATCGTGGTCAAAGCGTGAAGTGAAGCAGCTCAAACTGTGGCCAAACCAGGACTGACGGCCAGGAAGGTTTACACTGAGTATTCGGTGGGAATTCAAAAGGAATCACTCATTATGAGTTGCTTCCGTATGGCCCAAACACTGAATTCAGATCTCTACTGTCGACAACTGCCCCGTTTGAAGCTAACGATTGACCAGAAACGGCCAGCGTTGGCCAACAGAAGAGTTGCTGTGTTTCTTCAGGACAACGCAAGGCCACACACGTCTGTGGTGACTCGCCAGAAACTCCGGGAGCTTGGTTTTGGAGGTTTGAATGCGTCCAACATAGAGTATAGTCCTCGGACCTGGCACCAAGCGATCGCCACCTTTTTCTAGCATTTAAAAACTTCCTCAGCGATGAGAAATTGGGATCAAGAGAAAGAAGGTTTTTGAAAATGGATTAAGATAGAGTTTTTCGCCAATAAGGACCACGACTTCTACACATGTGAGAGGCCATTATTAAGCTACCTATTAAATGGCAACTATACGGTGCATGTTTGACCCAAATTCTACATTACACGCACCGAAAATAATGGATATCTTTTTCCCCACCCCAATACATTTTCCAAGGACATATTGAACGTAAAACATAAACCCACGTACGACAAGTAGGTAGTGCAACGGTTGTTAATCAAATGATTCCATCGATTAATCGCAATTCTATCGAATGATAATCGCTCCAGATGACTTTCCCATTGGGAGGTTGCGCAACCAATCCAGAGGAGAACGTTGCGGCGGAAGAAAAATTGACGATCGAAATGCGAATTTATTCGTTCCCGTTATTACCACGATTTCCCAAAAGAATTCCATAAAAAGCAAACCTTTCGAAAATCCCAGAACAGACGACTCGAACTGAAAAACATGAAAAAAACAACACCTGTCCATCCCCCATTGTTTAAAAAAAATTTGGCGGTTCCTCCTAATTGTTACGCGTACGAACGTTCTTTTTTTTTACACGGAAAACGGATGAGATGCGTCTTTTGTTTCTTCGACGAATTAACGAACTTTCATTTGAATTTGAGCCAGCGGGGAAAGATTGAAAGACGCATTTTTAAATCATTCCGTGAAGATAAAAAATAATACATCGATATTATGATGACTTAAATAATCTTCTGATGAAGACGGAGCTCAATTCGGTCGAAATTATCAAGATATTATTGTGAGCGTTCCTTTTATGTGTTCTCATATTGTGTGTTACTGTCTAAGTTTTTCATTTAACACCTCCGTGTTACTTCGAGGAAATCATCTACATATACATGTATATATATATTTTTTTAGGTAATCTTCCTAGATAGGGTAGGTTTGTGGATGGACACAACTATCAAATAAACATTTTGCAACTCCAAACAAAACCCAATCCAGCAACCTACTCTATATACATCAACTCCCTCTCTTCATATCTCTGTGTACTTCTTTCCTCCCTTCATCCCGTCCAACATCCCTATCCTGTCCCTGCCCTTACCTCGCTTGCCCAACATTCTCCCCTCTATTGCCTTCTTCAACATCCCCCTACCACTCAATACGCCCCTTCATCTTCCATCTTTCATCTGCCTCCAATAGGATTTCTCCCAACAAACCCCTCTCCTCACCAACCATCTCCAGCACTTCCTCATTTGTTAATTCCTTTCGGTCCATTTCACCTTCTCCATTCTTCTCCACACACCCACATATCTACAATAGCCTCCAATCTACGTCTATCCTCCTGCTTCAGCGACCACGTTTCCGCACCGTATATAGCTACCTATGCTCCATATCAGAGTTTTTACGAGTCTTGTCTTAACATCCCTACTCAACGTCCCCGTCGTCAACTCCCTCCTCCTTGAGAAAACCTCCTTGCCTAGCGCAATATATATATATATATATATATATATATATATATATATATATATATATATATATATATATATATATATATATATATAAACCATAAACACAGTGATCAACCCGAAGGTCGGTCGATGGTAGAGCTCACCCATGTATCAAGCCCTATACGGCGTGTGAATATTCACACATCAGGGTAGGGGGGCCAGTTCCTTTCCCTGTGCCGGTTATGGTTTCCCAGGAAGATCTGGTACCCGAAAAATCAACTAGCTTGGGTGGAGCTGCAGGTGCCCAAATTGCCTTGCCCGGGAATCGAACCCGGGACCCTCCAGTAGTCAGTAGTCCAATGCTCTACCCACTGGACCACGGCGACCCGCATATATATATATATATATATATATATATATATATATATATATATATATATATATATATATACATATACATATATATATATGTGTGTGTGTATATATATGCATACAGATACAAATAAATATACAGGGATGGTGATAGGGGAGGAGAGGGGTTTCTTGGGAGAAATCCTATTGGTGGCAGATGAATGATGTAAGATGAAGAGCGTATTGATTGGCAATATTGGGATGTTGAAGAAGACTGTAATGGAGGAGAGAATGCTTGGGAAACGAGGAAAAAGCAGGAATATGTTGATGTCTTGTAGATAGTTAGGGGATGAAGGGAGGAAGGAAGTACACTTAGAGATGAAGATTGGGGATCTGATGTAGAGTAGGTTGCTCGATTGGGTTTTGTTTGGAGTTACACAATGTTTATTTGATAGTTGTGTCCATCAAAAAACCTACCCTAACCAGTAGATTACCTTATAGTAACATGTTATCTATTTCAATTAGTTTTCTAGTCTGTCGTACAAGTATTATAATTCTCTTGTGAGTGCTTGTCGTACGCCATGGATATTGTTTAACTATTGATGAAATTATTAATGAAATAAAACGTGTACATATCCTCCTAGTCTCTTGACCAATCTATGGGTTACATTTTGAACTATGACGTAGATTAACGTTGGATATATTCGCTTCTTGAGTTAAGTTCGCGATTTTCATGACGTCATCGTCTTGGTGTCGGTACATGTACGGTATTTTCTGATACGAAAAACCTTTTTCATAACTTACATTAATTCCTAACGGACACATTTGTTTAATAACAACAAAACGTCTTGGTTCCCGAGGTGACATATGTCTGGCGAAGCATCGGTTTAATGATATGACGTCGAGACTTATGGTTTCTTACGAATGAAACCGGTCTCCTAGGCGTTACATTTGCCGGAATCGGTTAATGCTGGACAATTTACGCTCCAGGCATCGTTTCTACCCACTCCAGACCCATTCCAGTACCCCTCGCGACAAGGAAAAAGCCATTTCTCACGAATCTATATGTATTTGGTCGAAGGAGCATTTTCGCGAGTCGAATTATATAGCTAATTTATGCACCGATGTACAGGAATAGTCTCTGTCAACGGACGCCGAATCCCGCCCCTTCAACAACCCTCCAGGAGCATCCCACCCACCCCCCTCCCCCCCTTGTCACTGTGACAACGGACCTCAAGCCTCCATTTTGGCACGACTGAAACTCGGAAAGGAAAACACTCGTAGGGTTGCAGAAAGATGTCGTTCTCTTCAAAAAGACAACGCAAAATGCAATCTTAAATTAATTACTAACCGAAGGACACGAAAATACTCGAACAATTGCTGAATTAAGATGAATATGTGTTACGCTCCACTGTTTAAATCCTAATAATCACGAAAACACCAATATATCTCGTAAAAATCTCCAAAATACAGAAAGAATTGCTGAATTAAAGATGGATATATGTTATATCCCACTGTTTAAGTCCTAATATATACAATATTCAGCTAGTGTATATAATATATTATTGGATCCTCACGAAGTTGGATTGATTGTCGAAATAGGATCGCTATAGTCAGAGTAGATTAGGATTTTGATTAGCAAAACATATTCCAGCGACAATTACGCACGCGAATTTGGGTTGGCAACGATTGTCGACGTCGGGTGACGACGAATTATTGGACAGAACAACATAAAGGATGAACAATAGAGCTTAGTTTAAACATTTCTGGCGCCCTTGTTGGCGACAATGGTCTCGGATTTGTGCGCGGTAACGTCGTTGCTTGGATACGAACTGCGTCGCCACAAGTTTCCATGGAAATTGTCCATTGTTGAAACAATTTGGAGCAGTTTAGATAAGTTGCTGTGATTTATCAGTGGAATATAGGGAGATAATGGAAGGAGGATTGACAAAAGGGACCATATTGTTTTATTTAGCTGTAAAAACCTCGCGAAAAACTCCAGAAAACGAACAGTTGCTCCATTAAAAGATGGACAGATGTTATATGTCACTGTTGAAGTCCTAATTTATACAATGATCATCTGGTGTGTAGTCTAGTATGTTATTTGATACGAGGAAGTCGGATTCATTTACCGGTTAAGAGGTTAGCTTGCAGCAGAGTCGATAGGGGAGTTGGTTTTTTTTCAACTGTAGGATCGATTTTTTAAGAATGATTTGAGAACAGCGACTGGATAGATGGATCTGTGGACAATAAACACCTTAATTATCACGAAGACGTCAAGAAAACCAGTAAAAAAACTCCGAAATGATGAAAAAATTGCTGAATTAGGATGGACATATGGTATGTTCCACTGTTTCAGTCCCAATAATCACGAAAACATATAAAAAAACTCGTAAAAAATACCAATATAAACTACGTATTGTTGAATTACGATGGACATTTGTTATGTTCCACTTTTTAAGTCCAAATAATCACGGAAACACCAAAAAATCTCGTAAAAAACTCCAAAATACAGGAACCATTACTGAATGAATATGGATGTGTGTTCTTTTCCGCTGTTATAAGCGTATATATATATATATATATATATATATATATATATATATATATATATATATATATATATATAAACTTAGACAGTAACACACAGCACGAGAACACATAAAAAGAACACTCACAATAATATCTTGATAATTTCGACGGACTTGAGCTCCGTCTTCTTCGGAAGATAAGATATGACTCATATCAGAGTCATATCAAGATCATATCATTGAGTCATATCTTATCTTCCGAAGAAGACGGAGCTCAAGTCCGTCGAAATTATCAAGATATTATTGTGAGTGTTTTTTTTATGTGTTCTCGTGCTGTGTGTTACTGCCTAAGTTTTTAATTCAACACTTCCGTGTTACTTCGAAGAATTCATCTATTTTTATATATATAGTATTTAATTGGATTCACACGAATTAGGGTTGATTTCTCGAATTGGATGGCTATTAGCGGAGTAGATCACGAGTTGGATTAGCAAAACACGTTGTACTGTTGAACTCAGTGGCGAATCCAAAATGTTAGATCGTCTGGCCTACGAATGACTCAATGGAGCGAAGTCTATAAAATAGATACAAATCAAATCGCCAGCACAATATGGAAAATATGGACGCGGATTCCGCAATGATATGTTGAAAGGCACAATTACCCCAATCGTACGACAATCGACCGCTCAATTACAATTAGCTAGATTAAGAATTAAAATAGATACGTTTAAAAAAGATATCATTTTTGCCCCACTTGACGAAAAAGTGATCGGAATCACATTATCCGCCCTTCGGTAAGTTCATATTCGGGTCAGAATTAGTACGTCGTGAAGTCACCCCCTGCCAAACACCCTAGCGGTGGGTTGCAGGCTTCCTAAAATGTATAAATCATGACAGAAACATAAACTTTGAACTATGGTCTAGCATAGAAAATGAATTACGTGCGTGGTCTGAATAGGTTTCGGCCTAAAAATGACTCCCTAGACATATTTCCCGAAATTGTCGGACATTTTTTATTAATATATATATATATATATATATATATATATATATATATATATATATATATATATATATATATATATATATATATATATATTAAGTATATTATTCGATCCTCACGAATTTGGATTGATTTCTCGAAATGGAGGTATCGCTTGCAGAGGAGTCGATGGGGAAGTTGGTTTCTTAACTGTAGGATCGATTTTTTTAAAGATCAATCTGAGAACAGCGACTGGAAACGAGGATCTGAGGCCAATAAACACCTTAACAATCACGAAAACGCCAAAGAAACCAGTGAACAAACTCCGAAATAATGAAACAATTGATGAATTAACGTGAGCATATGCTGTATTCCACTTTTTAAGTCCAAATAATCACGAAAACACCCAAACAATGGTTGAAAACTCCAAAATAAACTATATACTGCTATAATTAAGATTAATATCTGTTACGTTCCATTGTTTAAGTCCTAATAATCACGAAAACACCAAAAAATCTCGTAAAAAAACCCCAAAAACACACAAGTGAAAGGCGGGGATGGCGGATTTGAGCAGATCACAAGCTTAAAAAGTATTTCCTTGACCGGGACTTGAACACCGTCGTCGGCCGGATGCGCTACCGATTACGCCATTAAGGAAAACTAATTTACACTGAGATCTGCGATGTTTTTAAAGCACCCAGGTGCTCCGATTGTTTTGCTAAGAGATGGCGTTAGGGAGCTGTTTACACCCACCGAAGGAGAAATAGACAATAGACACAAGAAGAGGGGACAGTTGGTTAGAAAGCATATATAGTATCATATATAGAATATGAACAGTACGTTTCGTGGCACGCATAGCCAGAAGAAGAGATGAATAAAAAAGGTTTACTCGGTAATCCAGAGAGAATAGGAAGGGATATATATTATAACAAAATTAGGATAGGACTCAAATACTAGTTATTAGAACAGGTGGAACAGTTTATATGTACACGTATCTCGGAGTTGTGTCATTCGGACCAGAATGGTGTCAAAGAGTAGAATTGATATTAATAGGGACGCAAGGAGAAGAAGAATTTGGTTGTTATATTATTAAAAGGAGAGCAGAGAAGCTTAGACACAGAATAAGGACGAGGAGGACGAGGAAGAGATGAGAAACGGGATGGGAAAGTGGAAGAGGGGAAAGGAATAAGGGAAGGGAAGAGAGAAATGTGATGAAGGAGAGAGAGAGAAGAAGACATGGAGGAAGGGAGGAAGAGGTGAGGAAGAGATTGATTGAGAGTGAAGAGCAGAGGATGATTGGGAAAGATAGAGAAGGGGAGAGAGGGGAAGAGAGAGAGAGGAAGAGAAATAGGTTGAGGAAGAGAGGACAAGGAGAGGAGAGGAAGAGAAAGGCGGAGATGGGCAGAAGAGAGAGAGGGTAAGAGAGAGATTAAGGGGAGAACGAGTAGAATGGACGCGTTATGTCATATTTTTATGGAAGAATTTGTGAAATGTGGGTATTTATTACTTTTGATGTGATTGAAGACACTAAAAAAACGACATATTACACAGAATAATATAAATATTAAGAAAGAGGAAGAGGGAATTGAGATATGAGACACAGTTGGAGTATTATTAGTAAGATGTTTGATAGGAAAAGGTTCGTTAGGGAATACACTTTAGTTTATATATAATATATACATATATATAATAAATATACATGTATTATATATATATATATATATATATATATCAGACTGCTCAGGTGCGAGTGGGGAACGGATAGTCCGGATGGGCAGTGTTAGGAAGAGGTGTAAGGCAGGGTTGCCCATTGTCACCGGTACTGTTCACCGTATATGTAGAGGAAATGATTAAAGAGGCATTATGGGAAGAACTGTACAGATGATAGGATTGAAAGTCGGAGGGGAATTCGTGTAAAAATCGGTTAGGTTTGATTGGATGACCAAGCGTTGGTTGCTCAGTCAGCCAATGAAGGGGTTGCAAGCATTGCTGAGTGAATTGGAGGTTCAGTGCGATAGATATGGGACGAGAATCAATATTAATAAAACAAAGGTTAATGTGGTTTCATCCAAGAAAGAAAAAGGCTTCAGCTAAATATTAAAATAGGCGGGGAAAAAAAAGAGCAGGTAGAACAGTTTATACGTATCTAGGAAGTGTTTTGGACCAACACGGTGTCAAAGTAGTATTGGGGACGTAAGGAGAAGAATTGCGATGCTAGGCAAGGAGGCTTTCTCAAGGAGGAGGGAGTTGATGACGGGGACGTTTAGTAGGGATGTTAAGACAAGACTCGTAAAAACTCTGATATGGTGCGTAGCTATACGCGTACGGCGCGGAAACGTGGTCGCTGAAGCAGGAGGATAGACGTAGATTGGAGGGTATTGCAGATATGTGGGTGTGGAGAAGAATGGAGAAGGTGAAATGGACCGAAAGGAAAACACATGAAGAAGTACTGGAGATGGTGAAATCACATCAGGAGGAGTAGGAGAAGGGAAGAAAGAAAGGTGGATATTATTCAGAGAGAGAGTATTGCATATTGATTGATTGTTTGGCGATGTCAGGCGAATAATTTAGGAGGAGGAACGGGATAGGTGGATAGGGGATGACTAAGGTAGGGAATGAAGGAAGTATCGAAATCGATCTTCTTTTGTTAATAACACCAAAATGGTGTAAGATTTAAACATGAAATTAGTGTCGCATTATAGTCCTTTAAAATCTCTTTCGAATGACGAATGAAAGACCCAAATCGGATGAGAACAACGAATCGATCTACTTAGATATTCTTATGCCTTCATCCCAGTTTCGATGAAATGGTAAAAATCCGTCTTCTTTTGTTAGAAACTACTGAACGGTGACGTAATGAATTATAGCTTATTGACAAGGTCTCTTTTAGTTCTTTCGAATGAGGTATAATTGATCCACATCGGATGAAGACCAAGGGAGTTACAGCTCATTGAATCCTTCTGAGCAAGTTAGGCTAGACATCCAGATTCATTTGACAATAACTCCATAACGGTTAAAGCTAAAACCATGAAATTGGTGTTGTCTGAAAGGTCTTAAAATGCTCTTTCAAATAATAAGAGACTCACTCGCAATGTTTAATTATTTTGTATCAATATTAAGGTTAAATCCCACCATCTAATTAATACCAACATTAACAACGTCATTATAAAGCTCAACTATCAACTGTCAGCAATGACAAGTCAAGTTGATCACTAAACATCGAAGATGTAAGACTTTTTTACACTTTTCACGACTTCATTTCAAACACCAACTTGAATATTTTCCGTGATCATACATCAATTTCAATAAGGATTAACTTTCGATGGCCACAGAAGTGTTGGGTCGCAATGAGCACGATGTTCCTTGTTCAAAACTAACTCAATTCGCATTAAATCCACAATACGTTAAATAATATACATTATTATAATGTAATTTATCAAATCTATATGTGTATATATATATATATATATATATATATATATGTATATATATATAGATGATGCGGAAGTACTCACGAGAGCAATATAACTTTTGGGCGGCACAATAGAACACAGAATAAAACAGATAACACGTAAAAGGACACTCACACTGTAGATGATTTAAGCTTTCGGCCTACTCCTCCGAGGCCTTCTTCAGGTCAGACTCTGTATATATATATATATATATATATATATATATATATATATATAAATGTATTCTACACACATACGTAATGAAATTAATTGGAATTATATTTAAAACTGCAACAATACGACGAGGTGACAATTAATTATTGACAAAACGTGATCGTTTATGAATATAGTCTCATTGACAATATGTGATATGGTGACATAATAGAATGCCGCCTCTACAGACGGGTTTTTAATGCCACGTGAAATGTAACAAAACGAGGAGTGCTTTTCCCCATTGTTTTCTGTCAACGAGCCCAATAAAACATAGTATAAAATATAATAAAACACAGTAATCAACCCTGATAAGGTCGGTTTAGTAGGTGATGGTAGAGCTCACCCATGTACCAAGCCCTATACGGCGTGTGAATATTCACACATCAGGGTAGGGGGGCCAGTTCCTTTCCCTGTGCCGGTTTTGGTTTCCCAGGAAGACATCTGGTACCCAGTTAATAATCAACTAGCTTGGGTGGAGCTGCAGGTGCCCAAAGTGCCTTGCCCGGGAATCGAACCCGAGACCCTCCGGTCAGTAGTCCAACGCTCTACCCGCTAGACCACCGCGACCCCCCAATTATAATATATACATATATATTTCTATATATATATATACCTATAATTCCTATTATTAATAGGTAATCTCCCGGTTAAGGTAGGCTCTTCGATGGACACAACTATCAAATAAATATATATTTTGTAACTCCAAACGAAACCCAATCCAGCAACCTACTCTCTATACATCAACTCCCTCTCTTCATATCTCTGTGTACTTCCTTCCTCCCTTCATCCCCTATCAATAAGACATGCCTATCCCCTTATTTACCTACCCCTACTCACTCCTCGTCTGAAATTAACATTCTCCCCTCTATTACAGTCTGCTTCAACGTCCCACTATTGCCAATCAATACCCCTACTCAACTCTAAGCCAACTACTACACATTAGGTCCCTCTTCATCTCTGTGTACTTCCTTCCTCTCTTCATCCCCAAACTATAAGCATCCCTATCCCTAATTACTCCTCCTCTACCATTAACATTCTCCCCTCTATTACAGTCTGCTTCAACGTCCCACTATTGCCAATCAATACCCCTACTCAACTCTAAGCCAACTACTACACAATAGGTCCCTCTTCATCTCTGTGTACTTCCTTCCTCCCTTCATCCCCAAACTATAAGCATCCCTATCCCCTATCCCTAATTACTCCTCCTCTACCATTAACATTCTTCCCTCTATTACAGTCTTCAACAGCCCACTATTGCCGATCAATACGCCCTTCATCTTCCATCATTCATCTGGCTCCAATAGGATTTCTCCCAACAAACCCCTCTCCTCCCCTATCACCATCCCTAGTCACTTTCCTTCCTGATTTGCTAATTCCTTCTTTCGGTCCATTTCACATCCTCCTTACATTCTTCACAACACACCCACATATGTGCGATAGCCTCCAAACTACGTCTATCCTCCTGCTTCGGTGACCACGTTTCCGCAACTTACATATACGCCAAGCTCCATATCAGAGTTTTCTAACGAGTCTTTTCTTAATGTCCTCACTATGTACAACACTGCAACTTACGTCTCAAACATTTACATCAGTCGTTGGAGCATCAGTTGACCTGAAACAGGATTAATCTTCAATTGAGTCAAGTCCTCAATTGTCGTACTTACTGTGATGTGCAGGGAACTATGAAGACAGTGACCTTAATATACTCCAATCCCTCAACTTCAAGGTGTTCTGGACCAATTTCAAGATTCCCTGTCCAATATTTCACTGATATTGATATATATTTAAATTACGTATTAATTTATATTAATTTATATATTAATAAACTGTCTTCAACGACTACGTCGAATTATAATCTCCGCTTCTTTAAACACAATCCTCTTAATCTTATCCTTACATTTCCACTAAGATTTTTAGCTCTAACAACAGCTGTCCTATCTCAAGGAGTGTTGGCGTCCTCTGGTGTTCTCTACTACGATCAATTATTCCTTCCAATCTCTTCCCAATTTCGTCTCAATCTTATGTTTAAAATGTAATTTCGTATTTCTTAAGGATCGTCTGAGATCGACTGAAACCAGTTCATAAGCAGTTCCCATCTTATTCCTTTCTCTCTCGTGTGTTTTCAATACTTCCATCGCATCAACACTTATCTCGTCACTTATTGGCAATTCTAGAATCATTTAGCGAGGCAGAATGGTCTTAGATGTTGTCTCCTAGGTTACTAAGACTCTAAGAATGGTTTCTCTACTTTTTCCTAATGTTTTACTCGAGCAAATTACGTTACAATTAGTCTTGGAAGCATTAGTAAACCTTAAACAGGACAAATCTTAATGAATTTAAGTTATCAGTTCACGTGATTACTGAGATATGTAAGGACCTATGAAGATAGTGATGTTAATTCACGTCAAATCCCTCCATTTTAAGGTGTTTTTTCAACAATTTTAAGATTTGCTATCCAATATTTTCCTAACATAGTATGTTTAAATTACGTGACTTCGTAAAGCCTTGTCGCTTCATTTGTCTGTTCTCAACACCTAGGTCGAATTGGAACCTCCGTTTTGGAACCATCTCGTCACATACCTCTAATTTTCTAAGATTTATATCTTTGGAAAACAGGAGTTATAGACTCGATGAATGTTTTGTGTCTTAAGGGGATTGTTCTTCTAATAATTATTCATTCAATCTTATCCCAAATAACTCCTTCGTCTCATAATCTATGCCTTATTCTCAGGACATAGAAATACCAATGTTTTTTCCCCGATTATTGCGGGAAATGTCAATCATTTGTCTTGCGATTATTGGTACGAGAAAAAGAGATGTTTTGCATTCGTGATATTTCAGATTGGGAGGACACCATTTTTGGTTTTTCTCATATATATATATATATATATATATATATATATATATATATATATATATATATATATGAGAAATCTATAGTGCGAACAACCATTTAATCAATATTTCCCATAATCCTCCGTGATATATATCCGCTGATCAAATTGCGTTATACTCGGGGATAAAAGTCGTAAACCATTCTTTCAAATCCGAATTATTTTCGCTCTTCTGCTGAGTTTGAGGGGCTTCTGGGAAGATTAGATATATATATATATATATATATATATATATATATATATATATATATATATATATATATATATATATATATATTTATATACATAAATATATATATATTGTGCATCATTATGTGGGATGAGAATCCATATTAATAAAACAAATGTTATGCGATTTTATCCAAGAAAGAAAAAGGCTAAGCTAAATATTAAAATAGTCGGGAAAAAATAGAGCAGGTAGAACAGTTTACATATCTTTGAAGTGTTTTGGACCAACACGGTGTCAAAGCAGTAGGGAGTTGATGACGGGGACGTTGAGTAAGGATGTTCAGACAAGACTCGTAAAAACTCTGATATGGAGTGTAGCTATGTACGGCTCGGAAACGTGGTCGCTGAAGCAGGAGGATAGACGTAGATTGGAGGCTATTGTAGATATGTGGGTTTGTTGTGAAGAATGTAAGAAGGTGAAATGGACCGAAAGAAGGAAAACAAATGAGGAAGTACTGGAGATGGTGGGTGAGGAGAGGGGTTTGTTAAGAGAAATCCTATGGAGGCAGGAAAAATGGATGAAAGGCGTATTGAGCGGTAGTGGAATGTTGAAGAAGGTAATAGAGGGGAGAATGTTGGGCAAGCGAGGAAAGGGCAGGAACAGGATAGGGATGTTGGACGGGATGAAGGGAGGAAAGAAGAACACAGAGATATGAAGAGAGGGAGTTGATGTATATAGAGTAGGTTGCTGGATTGGGTTTTGTTTGGAGTTACAAAATATTTATTTGGTAGTTGTGTCCATCCTAAAACCTACCTTAACCGGTAGATTACCTAACAATATATATATATAAATATAAGGATATATATATATATATAAGGAATATATATAATGAGAAGGAATGAAATATAAGGGAAGGTTCCACGAGGAAGACCATGAGAAGACATGTACGATACAGGACAAATTAAGAAGGACGTAGGACAGACAAGGTATCAGGGATTGAGGAAATTGACATTAAATAGAGGCGAATGGAGGACTGCGGTAAACCAATCCTAGGATTGAAATTACTGATGATGATGACATATGTATATACATTCTTCGACAAGATTGAGATGATTAATAGTCTGTTGAACAGTGATCGGACGTCCGTTGCAAGTGTGTCATCTACCATTATTCCCTTCACCTAATCATTATCGTCCATTGAGATGTAATGGTTACCCTTTGAGGTGTCTCTCTTATGAGTTGGGAGGAAATTAAATAAACATCGCAAAAGGCGCAAGAAGATCGCTAATGGAATAATAAGGAGGAGGGTTTTGTTTGTTCTTTCGTCTTCTGTGTGGTACGGCGTGGTACCCATCGTGGTGAACAGATTTATACGGTATATCCCTAATTGTTATTCAATTAATGAATGGCCGACACACGTTCCACAATTGGATATTATTGTCCAATATATGGTTTGCGATGATATTACGCTTTTGATGAGTGATTCGCCGGTCATAGAATCTAATCTTAGAATCGAGTTTGAGCGATGTTTGTATCGTCTGTTGATCAGTGATTAGGGCGTCCGCTGCAAGTGTTTCATCGACACTTATTATGGCTTTTCCAGGCTCGCAACCACAAAATTTTACTACCAATCGATTGACAGTATACCTAGCAACAGCATAGTTACCATAAACAGCCTTCAAACGACGATTAATCTCAAAGTAGGAGTCACTTTTTAAGTTTGACGCTGTTTTAACTCTCGCGTTGACAAAACACACTAGAACACGTCTCCATAGTTACGCGTCTCAAATTACTCTGGATGAATATAATGGCCTCAAACCTGCGCATGCGTGTTGAGGGGGGTTGTTACTTCCACACGCCCAGACTAGTGCTTTTGAAAGTAATTTTCCTTGTGCTATCCAAGCACGTGTGTTCAATAGTTACCAGACTATCCACTATACTCACTATTATCGTACCCTATACCGGATACACTCATCCCACACACACTAAAAAAAATAATCTCGTTGTCATGGAAACAGTATACGCACAAAGACAGTTGACGAGGTATTCAAAGGAAACAAAATAGAAAGTTGAGCATCGCAGTGCGAATCTCCCGAAATTAAAATCACAAAACAAAAGATTGAGTCGTTTTACCTGTCGTCATGGAAACCAGCTCGTGGACCACCATTGCACCGGAAGTGACGTGTTCTCTTGCGAATCCAAATTAGGTTTTCCCGTTTAAGTCACCACTGTCATCACCATCTTGAAGTCGTCACAAGTCCAATGAGGCAATCGGAATATTAACGTCAGACTGGGAGACTGGCTAACGTTTACACTAAAAGATGGCACCACTGTCAACGTGAAGGAGACAGTTGGAAGAACAGTTGACGAACGGATTGCGAAAACCTGATTGTTCGTTTGTTTAAAATAATTGGAATTGTGATAATGACTCAAGTGTAGTGCTCTTAGAAGTCGTTGGATTCTTGTTCACCAAGTACCGGTGTAATTAGAGTACTTTTCCTTTAAGATTCTGTTTACAACTGTTTCAATTGAAAAAAGAACACAAATCCAACACAAACACAACGTTTTTCTTAATATCTCCCAACCTACACGGATTCACACGCGATTCCCTGAGCTGTCAACGCAAATCTTCACATTATATGCAATTTTGCCGGCCCTAAGTGGTGTAAAGGACTGTACTAGTCCTATAAGACTATGTTTAGGACTGTTTCAATTGAAAAAATAACACAAATCCAGCACAAATACAACGATTTCCCAACTATCTACAAAAATCCACACGCGATTCCCTACAGATGTCAACGCGAGTCTCTACATGAAGCACAACTTTGCCGGCCCTAGTATGGACTGGCAGCTGTCGCGAGGGGTGGCAGAGGGAGGTAGAGGTGTCGGTGAAGAGTAGGGGAAGGTTTCCGAAGCGATCCAATCACAGGGGCGGCTGGAGGAAGGAGTTTCAGTGGGGGTTGACGAGCTGCTAGGATCTAACGCGTGCAGGAGTCGGTCTGAGAGAGGGAGTAACGGAGGGGGGGGGCAGGGGAGGGGAAGGGAGATTATTTATGTGACAGGTGGGTATAGCCGGCCAAGGGCCGCTCAAAAGGCGAGCGGGAGATTCGTTATAAGGGCCGGCGGGAGACAATGCCAAAGACGAACGTTCTTCCTCTGAAACGGGGAAGCCATCAATCTAGTCGGTCGAGGGATGGAAGATCGGGAATTTTTAAAGGGCCGACAATGTTCGAATCCTGGAACCCTGGAAAACCCTGGCTGCATCACCGTCGCGCACAAATCCCCCAGTACCTTTGACGGGGAAAAGGACCCCGTAGACACAGGGCCCCTCACTTTACCCTAGGGATCTATACGCACGAAACTAAACGGAAGAGAAAGTGACGTGCGAATTTACACGCGCGATTTTGTGTCTCTGCGAAAATTTCCTTATCAACTAACGGCGGTATTATACATACATACATATACATATATATATATATATATATATATATATAATATACGCATATTGTCAGGTAATCTACTGTTAAGTTAGGTTTTATGATGCACACAACTATCAAATAAACATTTTGTAACTCCAAATAAAACCTAATCCAGCAACCAACTCTACATCAGGTCCCTCTTCATCTCTGATATGTATATATATATATATATATATATATATATATATATATATATATATATATATATATACATATAAAACTTAGACAGTAACACACAGCACGAGAACACATAAAAAGGACACTCACAATAATATCTTGATAATTTCGAGGGACTCGAGCTTCGTCTTCTTCGGAAGATAAGATATGACTAAGCCATATCTTATCTTCCGAAGAAGACGGAGCTGGAGTCCGTCGAAATTATCAAGATATTATTGTGAGTGTTCTTTTTATGTGTTCTCGTGCTGTGTGTTACTGTCTAAGTTTTTTATTCAACACTTCCGTGTTACTTCGAAGAAATCATATTTATATATATACATTGAAATACGAAGTCCCGCCATACGGCGCACTAATATCCATTCAAGCATAGAAATAGGTAAAAGGAAAGGAGATAGGAAAACACATAATATCCTGGTAAAGGAAATATTTTTACATTTGTGATCTGCTCAAAATCCGCCTTCCCCAAATGTGCGGTGTTCGCCTTTTATGTGTTTTCCTATCCCCTTTCCTTATACCTATTTCCATGTTTGAATATATATATATATATATATATATATATATATATATATATATATATATATATATATATATATATATATATATATATAACTTTGCCAGGAAACAACAGCACACGTATTTATTTCTTGACAATGTCGACGAAATTGAATGGCCTAAGCTATAAATTGAAATAGGATAGCGGGAAAAATAGAGCAGATAGGATAGTTTATATATGTATCTTTGGGAGTTTTATGGACCAACACGGCGTAGCATTGGGGACGTAAGGAGAAGAAGAATTGCGCCATATTAGGTTTAAAGAGGCTTTCACACACAATAAGGAGGAGGGAGTTGAAGTACTAGGGACGTTGAGTAGGGAGGTTAAGAAAAGACTCGTAAGAATACATTTTGATATGGAGCGTAGCTATTTGTGGCTATGGAAACGTGGTCATTAAATCAGGATGATAGACGTACATTGGAGGCCATTTGGGAGAGATTTGGGTGTGTGGAGAAGAATGGAGAAGGTGAAATGGACCGAAAGAAGGAATTAGCAAATGAGGAAGTATAGTACTAGGGATGTTGATAGGGGAGGAGAAGGGTTTGTTGGGAAAAATTCTATGGAGGTTGATGGAAGATGGATGAAAGGCGTATTGATCGGCAATAGTGGGATGTTGAAGATGACTGTAATAGAGGGGAGAATGTTAGGCAAACGAGGAAAAGGCAGGAAGAGGAAATAGGGATGTCTTATAGATAGGGGTTGAAGGGAGGAAGGAAGTACACACAGATATGAAGAGAGGGAGTTGATGTATAGAGAGTAGGTTGCTGGATTGGGTTTATTTTGGAGTCACACAATATTTATTTGATAGTTGTGTCCATCCAAAAACCTACCTTAACCGGTAGATTACCTAATAATGAGAATATATTTACCCCTCGCCGGAAAATTGAGACACGTAAATAAGTCATTATATGTGGCATTCGTGGACTTGGATAAGACCTTCTACAACGTCGATTGGAACAAGATGTTCATGATACTAGTAGAAGGGCTTGGAATGGACTACAAAGACAGACGAACTATCCACGACCTCTGCAAGAATCAGGTTACAGGAATGCAAACGTAAATTGGAAAAGAAGATAGGAGGCGAAATAAATCAAGGAGTTCGACAAGGATGCGACCTCACGCCAGCAATATTCAACAACGTGTATGTAGAAGAGGTGATGGAAGAAACACAAGAGTTGGGCATCAAAGGGGTCTTAAGTAAATGGAGAAGATATCAACGTGCCCCGGTTTGCAGATGACATTGCAGCAGTGGTGGAAACGCGAGAGGACCCTCAGGAGACGAAGACGAAACTAAACTCCGCCGAAATTATTAAGGAATAAGGTATTGGATATGGGTTAAGACTGAACCAACATGGCCGTCGGGCGCAACGAAAATATATCATGGCGTCTTAAACCAAATTTCTACTCCCTCCTTCATCTCCACATCCTTCATTTCCCTCCTCCAACAGCATAAAAGAAACTCCCGAAACCCAAACATTTCGATAGTTTTCTTGATAAGTTAACAATAAAATCTATCGATAAACTTTTACGTGTATCAATACGTGATTTTTTTGAAAGCCGCCATCTTGTTGAAGTATTACCATTCATATTTATGAATTTTATCGACATAATTGTGATGTAATATCTTGTTCATGTTTACCTTAAATAGTTCTTAAAACTATTTAATGTTTATATTTTAATTTTGTATCGCACGAAAGTGTGTATCGGATCGATATCGATACGGACGAAGCTCGAAAATCTTCCCAAGGGCGAATAGCGAATCAACATGGCCGCCGTGCGCAACATTTAATAAACATCAAACAATGAATTATTAATTTCACGAGAAGAAAAATTTAATTTCGCCACATGTCGCCATCTTGTTCAACTGGTTATAAATTAATAATTAATAATACAGTATTATAAACAAAGTAATTATACATTTGTACTTATTTCGATATAATTGCGGTGTATAAACTGATTTTTGTGAATGAGTTTAAGGTTTTATAAGAGTGATTTATTCGACAAATATCAACAAATGAGATATGTGGAAACAGGTGAAGATCGAAAATAATTCCGAATCAAAATGAGGGACTACTCAACCAACATGGCCGCCGGGCGCAACCCAAAAAATAACCCCTCGCGTCTTTTCCAGAAAAACGACGTATAAACCTATTTCATTCTGCCATCTCCACCTCCACACCCTTCCTTCCTCCTCCAAAAGCCTCCTTCACGCCCTACTCCTCAACCAACATCAAAGAAAATGATAAAACAAAACATTTGGATGGTGTTTTTGATGAAACTACAACAATATCACTCGATAAACAATTACGCTTAAAAATATGCAATTTTTCCGAAAGACGCCATCTTGATCAATTATTTTCAATCATATTTATACATTTGTTTGACATAAAATAGTTGTGTTCATGTCTACACGTTTCATGTTGTTCTTTTTTTATAAGTAATTTTCGGAAAATCACTCGATAATGATGATTTAAATATTCACGTTCATAAAAATTCAAATTTCCCGGAAGCCGCCATCTTGTTGAACTATTCAAAATTGTCTACAATTCTTTTATGTGTTTGGCATAATTTTAACTTTTTGGCGGTCACGTGCTGATGGTATGCTGTTTTTTTTAAGGATTTTATGAATATCACTCGATAACTTGAACATTTACGTGCAAAAAAACGTAATTTTCCAGAAGCCGCCATCTTATTAAACAAATAGGGTACGTAACTATGCATTTGTTTGACTTATTCCTAGTGTTTAAATGAGTTCGCGTTGATGTTAAATAGTTTTCTTAAATAATTGTAAGAATATTACTCGATAATTTAAACATCTAAGTGCACAATTATGTAATTTTCCCGGAAGCCGCCATCTTGTTGAACTATTATGACTCATATCTATATATTACGGTTTGTCACAAGACGCCATCTTTTACAACTGCGATTTTGATAATAATACCATTTGTTGGGCGAAATTGTGGTGTGTGTTAACCTGAATGAGTTTAATATTATAAATTTGTTCAATAGTGTCATTTTTTTATTCTACAATATATCAATACCGGAGACATATGGAAACAGGTGAAGATCGAAAATCATTCCGAACCAAAATGGTCGACT
>JAVFHJ010000014.1:5112041-5264047 GCA_037158775.1 Hetaerina titia | reverse complement strand
CGCTGGATTGGGTTTTTTTGGAGTTACAAATTGTATATCTGATAGTTGTGTCCATCCAAAAACCTACCTCAACCGGTGGATTACCTTACAATAATATACATACCGGACTGGAGTGATAATTATAAAATAATATACAGCGGCGGGGACGAGAGCCAACGAGGGGTTGCCGTAATTTTAAATAAAGGGGTAGGAAGTAGCGTAGTCAACATAGAGCAAGCAACTGATAGAATTTTACTCGTAGAGATTAAAGCAGAGCCGACGAACTTGATCATTGTTTAGGTATACATGCCACCGAGCAACCACAAGGAGGAAGAAGTCGATAGGATGTATGATGAGTTAGAGGATATAGTCGCGAGTGTTCCTGCAGGGAAACATTTGATAGTGATGGGGGATTGGAATGCGACGGTAGGCGAAGGAAGAGATGGTGGTGAGGTGGGGGACTATGGGTTAGGCAAGAGGAATGAACGCGGGGAGAAAGCAATTGAATTCTGCAGGAGACAGGGGTTAGTCATCACCATCACATGGTTTAGACACCAAAAGGCTTAGTTGTACATGGAAAATGATGTCAGGTGACTCAGAAAGATATCAGTTAGATTATATTATGGTTAGGCACAGGTTTAGGAACAGTGTGATAAATTCGCACAGTTTCCCAGGAGCGGATGCGGACTCTGACCACAATTTAGTTGTTATGAAATGTAATGTTCGTTTCAAGAAGATAAGACAGGGGCGGAGGTATAGGAAATGGAATTTAGAAGCAGTAAATGGACTAACAAGGAAGGAGTATCAGCAGGCTGTAGAGAAAAAAATGGATGACGGTAAAGAACTGAGTGCTATCGAAGAAAAATGGGAATGTATCAAGAAAGGGATATTGGAAGTCGCTAAAGACACTCTAGGAACCGTTAACGGGAAAAGGATAAGGAAACCATGGGTAACAGATGAGATGATTGCAAAGATGGATGAGAGAGGGAGATGGAAAAATGTAAACACAGAGTTAGGCAAAATGAAGTACAAAGAGTTAAACAATAAATTGAGAAGGGCCACAAATAAAGCAAAAGAAGAATGGTGGAAAACGCAATGCGAGGATATGGAAAGTTTACAGAAGAAGGGTGAAATTGGTGCTCTATACAGCAAGGTTAAGTTATTATCGGGAAGTAAGAAGGCAAGATCTGTGCTAACAGTTAAAGATAAGTGGGGTAAGATAATAGTTGAACCAGGAAAAATTCAAGAGAGATGGAAGGAATATATAGAAACACTGTATGGTAAAGAACTTAGGCCGACAAGGTCAGACATAGAAAAGGAACATGACGTAGAAGAAGATAGCTTAGATCCAGGCAAACTCGACGATTAAATAGAGAGGGCATTAAAGGAGATGAAAGCAAATAAGGCCGTGGGGGTGGACAACATTCCTGTAGAAATGTTGCAATGGTTAGGAAAAGGTGGGAAGAAGGCCATATATGGACTGATTCGTAGTATCTATGAGGAAGGAATCTGGCCGGAAGATTTTGTGAGATCGGTGTTAGTTCCTATTCCAAAAAAGGCAAAGTCTATATCAGGTGAGGATTACAGAACAATAAGTTTGATATCCCACGCATCTAAAGTTATTCTCAGGATCATCAACAAAAGGATAGAGAGTAAGGCAAATGATTAATTACTCAGGGGATTATCAGTTTGGGTTTAGAAAGGGAAGAGGTACGCATGTGATGCCATTGCAGTAATGAGATCACTAATCGAAAGAGGAATATCAGAATACAATGCCAGGACGTATTTGCCTGTTTCGTATGTTAATTGAATAAGGCGTTTGATAAGAGTGAATTGGGAAAAATTAATGCGTGTATTGCAGAAAATAGGAATGGATTGGAATGGTGACAGGAGACTGATCCGCAAACTGTACATGTCTCAGACTACTATCAGGTGCGAGTGGGGAACGGAGAGTCCGGATGGGCAATGTTAGGAAGAGGTGTAAGGCATGGGGTGTCCATTATCATCGGTAGAGTTTTCGTGCAATTCTTAGCCTGCCCTCTGTTCCAATGTTGCTGGAAGTTTAGCATGTTATTAGATAATACAGTTTCCAGAATATGTGGTCTCCCTGGAGGAAATTCGGCCCTTGGAGTGCTGGAAGGGGAGAGTGTGGCAGCAGGTTAATAAGAAAAAAGTCGACTGTTTCCATATTCAGCCATCTTCATGAGATTGCGTTGAATATTTGATTACCTGTTTATGAAGTGACCCTAAAAATGACTTCTCTCTGTGTTGGGTGAGTGTAGGGGGAAGGAGTGGTGAGCCTAATTTCGCCCGTTTGCGCGTCGAATTGAATTGCGTGATTATCACACGTGGACTGTTCTGATTACGACACAGAGAGTAACGATAGTCATTTAATTTTTAAAATGTCTGAGAACGTCTTTTTTTCATATAAAGTAGGAATATATTTAACAAACTGAACTGATAATTAAAATTACTATTTTGTAGAGTATAAAAGATGATTTTTAAGCGAAATTATTATTAAAAAAACGGTTTTATTAAAACCGGAAATTCTGGATTTCAGCAATACTTCCTTTCTCCATTCTATCTCTATCTTAGACATCCCTATCCACCTATCCTATCCCAACTTATCCCTATATTATAAGGTAATCTACCGGTTAAGGTAGGTTTTCCGATGGACACAACTATCAAATCAAATCTACTCTCTATGCATCAACTCCCTCTCTTCATCTCTGTGTACTTCTTTCCTCCCTTCATCCCGTCCAACATCCCTATCCTGTTCCTACCCTTATCTCGCTTGCCCAACATTCTCCCCTCTATTACCCTCTTCAACATTCCACTACCGCTTAATACGCCTTTCATCCATCTTTCATCTGCCTCCATAGGATTTCTCCCAACAAACCCCTCTCCTCGCCCAACCATCTCCAGTACTTCCTCATTTGTTTTCCTTTCGGTCCATTTCACCTTCTCCGTTCTTCTCCACACCCACATATCTCTGCAATAGCCTCCAATCTACGTCTATCCTCCTGCTTCAGCGACCACGTTTCCGCGCCGTACATAGCTATGCTCCATATCAGAGTTTTTACGAGTCTTGTCTTAACCTCCCTACTCTACGTCCCCGTCATCAACTCCGTCCTCCTTGAGAAAGCCTCCTTGCCTAGCCTAGCAATTCTTCTGCTTACGTCCCCAATACTACTTTGACACCGTGTTGGTCCAAAACACTTCCGAGATACTTAAAGCTTCTCTGCTCTCTTTATAACAATATAATAACGCAATTCTTCTTCTTCTCCTTACGTCCCCATTAATACTAATTCTACTTTGACACCATTTATGTAAACGTATGTTAACTGCTCCACTTGCTCTAATCATTAGTATTTGGCATCTCCTTCATTTCATATAAATAAATAAATATATATATATATATATATATATTATTAGGTAATCTACCGTTTAAGGTAGATTTTTGGATGGACACAACTATCAAATAAATATTCATTCAAACATAGAAATAGGTTTAAGGAAAGGGGCGCTAAGAAAGAGGCACTTGCCGGGCGGAGGAAGGTAGAAGGAAGGGTAGAAGGTCCGGTGTTCAAATCCAGGCTAAGGAAACATTTTTACTTTCGTGATCTGCTCAAAAACCGCCTTCCCCACATGTCCTGTGTTCGCCTTTTATGTGTTTTCCTATCCCCTTTCCTTATATACCTATCTCTATGCTTGAATGAATATTTGTGCGCCGTATAGCGGGACTTCGTATTTGAATGTGTGTGTATATATATATATATATATATATATATATATATATATATATATATATATATATATATATATATATCAATATATTGTTGTATAATATCAGACTTAAATCGTGAATCTCTATCCATAACATCCATCACTCATCATTGGGATCCATTTCACTCATCTTAAACACCCTAATGGAATATTTCCCGGTATCCTTGTCGGAGTAAATTTGTAAGATAAGAACTAAATAAAATCCAGACAGGAAATACCCTAGATTCGACAGAAGAATGGTTACGATGAGATGACACTTGAGTGACAGGTATTCTTAAAAGAATTAGGCTTAGTGCCAATTAAAATTGAAAAAGGAGAAGGGAGACTTGGTCGGAATTCATGGCGAGGTTGAAGGAGACACCCGAGTTCACTAAGACGCAAATGAATAAATGCTATATGTCCATTGGATTTACAGTTCAGGACAAGATTTAACACGGCGTAGACACAAGGTGCATTCATATATGCATGTTTATATTAGTGGACGGTGTATTGTAGTTGCATACGTGTAAGTTGTAAAGGTTTTTACATCAACGTATAGCCCTCTGTTGGTTGTAGCTTTGCAAACAATTGTTTGGTTTTACAACCTCGTTCAATTTCGTTTTACGATTCATGCCCTAACACCCCCTTCCATATGCCCTCTACATCTTCCTTTTAATGAAGCCTACTGGAGGAATATTCCTTAAGGAGGATCGAGTCACAATCTGTAACCTCCAGTTTTGCAATCTAACCGCTGGAGGCTCCAAAATCCGTTCCAGTAGAATCACTTGTCAGAGAGAGAAAACATTGGACGCGATACTTGTTAACAAACTATTTCTCAAATTCATCAATCGTGTTGTAAAGTGCTGCTGGAGTCATATTCCATGGAAGGTGGCTCCGAGTAACAATCAGGAGCCTCCAGTCGTCGTTTCCGCACCCTGGAGTCTCCAGAATTCGTCTAAAGATATTAATTTAACTTTTATTCCATTGATGCTGCAATTTCGATAGAATTTGAGTTCAATTGTTTGCTAAAACTTATCGTACATCTTCTAAATGCCTGCTGGAATCATATTCCTGGAGGGAGGCTTTTGGACACGATCTGGAGCCTCCAGTATTCGTATTTACGTCTTGGAGGTTCCTGCATTCGTCTGAATAGAATCACTATAATTTGCGAAATTCATCCAAGGTGATATTGGATGTTATATGACATTGTAAATTCTATCAATCCTTTACTACATGCTTGCTGGATTCAATATTCCTTGGTAAGACGTTTCAGGCAAAGATCTGGAGCCTCCAGGCTTCGTATACGTCCTGGAGGTTCCATTTCTATTGAATTTACAGTTCAGGGCATGATTAAACACGGCGTAGACATAAGCTATATTCATATTTGCATGTGTATATTAGTTGACAGTGTCATGTAGTTGCTTACGCGTTATATAGATTTTTACATCAACGTATAGCCTTCAGTTGGTTGTAGGTTTCCATGGGATTGTTTGTTTATGCACCTGGTTTAATCTCGTGTTACAATTGATGACCTAACACCCCCCGCCTGTTACCGTTTCGGGGATGTTATGTAGATACTACTATCGCATTATTTGGATATTTCTGAAGAGCTTCAATAAATCCATACAACGTTTATTCTCAGAGTGATTACAAATACGAAAGGTAATTAACTTTTAAAGAATTGACTGCGTAGTTATGTCATAAGGACTCATCTGATATAATATCATCTGTGCGATATCCTATGTGTTTATGCGTAGACTTTCTGAACCAATTCTGCATTAGTTTACGGCTTAATTCTCTGGCTTTCACAGCATAAAAAACATATACATTTCCTACATGTTACAGCGATCGTAAAGTTGTAACAATCTAGACTACACCGATACTAAAACGTAGATATTCTGTAAACGGACAAGCTTATCAACGTAGACGTGAAAGTAATCATTATTAAGACCCAACACAATTTGTTTAGTCAGATCACACCACAAATATACAAGGGGTGTGTTCAAATATTAACGGGAATTTTAATATTCCGGACAATAATTATTTATTAATTTATTCTCGTGCAATTGATGTTGTCCAACTATCAATTTAGTCCCCATTTGGAGATTGATGCACTTACTTGTGGACCAGCGCTTCTTCCAATCCCCCCGTAAACACACTTCTCTCAAACTCTCGATCTTTGAGATATATGGCAGCCTTTAGTTCTTTGAGCGATGCGCTTTTAATGTCATCTACGGCTGTTGTAAGACGACGGCCCTCCCTTCTTAAGGTTCTCTTAATTTCAATAGGAAATAGGGAAAAAGTCAAACACGCGGAGATAATCCACATCTTGGGGAATATGGAGGAGGCTAGGGGGGTGGGCATCATCGTATGTACAGTATTGTTTTTGGCCAAAAATTCACGAACAAGCAATCAAGTGTGTGAGCTGGTGCATTGGTGCAAAAGCCGTTTTGGAACGAGTTATGCTGCCACGCCATGTTTCATAGCCAAAAAATTGGAAGTGATGTCATGATCCAATGATCCAATCGATATGCCAACATCATCATCAGCGGCCTCTCTGATTATATGAAACCATCGAAACCAACGCGATATGGAAAGTATCTAAGATATTCAACGGATTAGTGGTTATGGTTACATATGCCCCCCTGCCACACACCTTTTAAGGGCTCGAAGGGTATTCATGTAGATGACTCCAAAAATAAAGAAATATTAACCGTTCTACTGTCGAAAATTTTCAAATGTTCATAAGTAGGAGGAGGAGGGAGATGTCGACATCTGACGAGTGAAAGAGAAAACAAAATTCACGAACAAAAAAAAAACAACCGAGCAACGATTGCGTTACGCGTGAAAATTTAAGCGCGCGCGAGTTTGTGTGTGCCATCTTGAAAATATAATATCAGTATTTGGAAATTAATTAGCTAGACAAGGCACAGATAATTAGTTGAGAGAGGAAAAGCTTGCAAAAAAATTAATGATACTGAAGATGTTACACGCGTACACGTTCACCACGCTACGACCAAGTAATAAAAATTGACGACACGCGACGTCGGCAAACATGGCGACTGCGCGCACCCAATTAACATACATATTGAGTTTTACGTATGAATATTACGTGTAAAAGGAACATGGACGATCTTAGAGCATCCTATTGACTGATATGTACGAAAAGAAAGCTATTATCTATCTATAAACACTTCTAAGAGAGTATAAGGAGGTGTTTTTTGTTGTGTTCGTTGTTTTTGGTGTTTGATTCATGTGTGAATCGCTCAAAAAAAACCACTTAGAACGTCCAAGAGAAAGAGATATTACGAGTATCGGAAATATTTGGTTATTAGTAATTCTCAGATGGCAAACAAAAATTAAATAACATTTCCTCAAGGCCAGAAGCATTAATTTAGAAGGATATAGACAGAAACATCGTCGTCGTCTCCCCTATTCTTCTTCAAAGTACTCTCCATTAATTCGTAATAATGCTATATGCCTTCTTATTATTGTTCCATCTTCTTCTTAATTTCCATTCCACTAATGTTTAATAGTGAAGCACCCTTGGATGGAAGTCCTCCTTTAAGCAGCAGCAGTAGATATATATATATATATATATATATATATATATAGGCTCTCTTTTTATATAATATTCTATATCGTCTCTCGTTTCTTGCTCTATTATTATAATTATTGTGTCTTCCACACATCTAATGTACGCCACCCAGTTATATATATATATATATATATATATATATATATATATATATATATATATATATATATATGTATAATCCCCAATTAATCACATTTAAATGGGAATTTGGAGAAAAGTAGTCGCAAAGGGGGCGAGAGGAGATCTATAAGAATAAGAATATAAGGAGGAATGATTATGATCAATGGGTCAACAAGGTTCATTGAATATTATTAAACTGGCGATGAATTCAATCAATGCTCTAATGAATCAGTGTGTGCAGGTGCATTGTGTCATTGTGGTCCATTGATCCATCCATCCATCTTAAAATATGTTAAGATAGTGAATTAGTATTAGTATTGTGTTTGCACTGTTTGATTTTCCATTCTCAATTCAGTTCACCATTCTTCAGATATCATTCTTCGGACAGTTTTAATATGACTACGATAATTGGTAAGAAGGAGGACAAGGGGCCATTGCACACACCATCAATGTTGTCGTACAACAACACACAGTTGGTTTGAAGGTCTTGAAAGGCCTTGCCTTGCCTCATCCGTCTTGGCCTGTCTTGTCTCGTTTGCCATCTTTCTAAGACGCTTAAATCCACTTTGAAGGCGGATGTTTTCTTATTCAGAGCATTATCACCGTATAAACAGCTGTCGAGTACATTTCTCAGTAATTTCTCGATAACTTTTACCTCCGAACCTCACAGTAATAACTTGATATGTTCATTCGTCGCTTCTCCGTGATTTTGTCAATTTCCATTCTCAACGACAAACAGTGAAGTCTAAGGACAACAGGAACTAACATAACTGGCTCCGTACGCACAGCTGGACGATCCGCCAAGCGCAGACGACTCATTGGACAAGACGTAACGAAGATGATGCCCGGTCCGAATTATCTTCAAACCGTTTTGAAGTTGACAACACTGATCGTGCGCGTGGGCAAATTTGATACAGATTCTTTGATCCATTTTCGTGGATCAGGCAAAAATCGAAGACACAACAAAACAGCTGTCAAGCAATTAACTGAACATTCACAATCGCCAAACATTACGGCTTGAGTGAGATACAGGGGTACCAACACAACGGTGGCAAAACAAATTGAAAATCGAATATACGCGAACGGCGAAAAATCGAAATTCGCGTTACTTTTCAGAACTAACCCCGTTTATAATCGCTTCCTTCTTTTGTTTATCGTCCTGTAGGGCAGTTTCAGTTAATATATTTTCCTTCCATCACGTATTGTTAATGTAAAACCCATATAGAGCAAATAATTGCCTAAAAGAAGGGTTCCGAAAGGGTTTAAAAGTTTGAGCATTGGGTATCTTCAAGGGTATACCTTTGGTTTCAAGGGCTTTTTTTAGGTTTATTGAGTACTTCTATACCCTGTGAACAAGGGTTGGTTGTTGCAGAAGCCTCGGGAAGGGATGCAAAAGGCCAATTTAGGGTTTGCAATGCTTCAGAGTGGAAGTAAGACAATGTATAGAAGGAGGGCATGGTACGAATTTCTTCTCCGACTTCCCCCAGCGTGGTGTAGTGTTATAGAGACAGGGTTAGGGTGTGTGTGTGTGTGTAAGGAGCCTTTTTGAAGGGACTAAGGGGTGGTGAAGGGAGGGGAGGGGGAGGGGGAGGAAGTACAGCCATTGGGGAGGTCCAATTTCCCCGACGAGAGGGGGATGGGATGGTGGCAGGGGGTGTGAGATGAAATTTAAGGTCCAGGGAAGATTGCTCGCACATAAAGCGAAATGGAAAGAGGGGAGGGTTTGGAGGAGTGAGGAGAGGGGGGGGGGTTAGATGGGGGCCCTTTACGCCCCCGAAGCAGGGCTGGCAAAGTTTGAAAGTTTCCACGAGAGGACACGACGAAACATCTTCAAAATTTCGGCCTTCTTTTTTTTTCGTTTTTTTTTGGGGGGGGGGGACCCGTGATAGTGTGAGGGTACCCCACGCTGGAGCGTTGATAATATTAATGTTAAAATCATTATTATTAATATTATTAGGCAAATTAATTCAATTGGTAAAAATATCGATCACATTAATGATGAATGCTAATTGATCAAATTTTTGGACATGATGTTGTGGACTACAGATGAATATCGATCGTCATTTTTTTAATATACGCACGTCGACTGTCAACTTTTCACCGTTATTTTCATCTCTGTGTGACTTACAGTCTGTTATTCTGTTTCTTATTACGTCGTTTTAATTTAAATAATTTCGTTATTCACAGATCGACATCGATCGTCAAATTGTTTATGTCTTCGCACGGCGATTGTCAACTTTTTATCATTAGTTACGTCTGAATAACTTATCGTTTCTTACTCTGCGGATTATAATATATTATTCTAACTAATGTTGTTAATTGTACACCAATATCGATCGTCAATTGGTTTTTATATTGGCACGTCGACTGTCAATTTATTCTCCAAATGCCTATCCATTATTATTTCATCCAATATATTTAAAATTGTAAATATTCGCACATCGACAGTCAACTTTTTTTTAAAAAACGCTTATTTAAAATGCTGTTACGTTGACAAAAAATATTATTTAAATTATTGTTAATAATACTATCCAGCAAATTACAGTTATATGATATATAGATCAAATTAATCACGAATGTCAATTGATCAACATAAGGACGTAATGTTGTTGAATACGGAAGAATATCGATCGTCAATTTGTATGTAATCGCACGTCGACTGTCAACTTTTTATCATTAGTAACGTATCTCTGTAACTTTAAATTAGTCATTCTGAGTTTTATTGAATTTTAATCAAACTAATTCCGTTATTTACAGATCAATTTCAATTGTCAAATTGTTTATATATTCGCACGTAGACTGTCAACTTTCTATCATTATTTATAACTGTGAAACTTACAGTTTGCTGTTATGCGTACATTAAGATTTCAATTTAACTATTTTTGTGAAATACCGATCGAAGCGATCGTCATATTGTTTATATATTCGCACGTCGATTGTCAACTTTTTATCCTTAGTTACATCGGAATAAGTCGTAATATGTTATCCTGAGTATTATTTGATTGTAACATAACCAATGTTGTTACTTACAGAGCAATATCGGTCGTCATTTTTTTTATATATTCGCACGTCGACTGTCAACTTTTTATCCGTAGTTACATCTGTGCAACATTTTGTTTGTTATTTTGCGTATGATTACATGTTGATATAACTAACGTTGTTTATTACATACCAATATCATTCGTCATATCGTTTATAGATTCGCTCGTAGACTGTCAACTTTTTATCCTTAGTTACATCTGACTGACTGATAATTTGATATTATGGGTATAATTACATTTTGATATAACTAACGTTGTTAATTGCATACCAATATCATTCGTCATATTGTTTAACCTTCGCAAATCGACCGTCAAAATTTTAATATCCGGTTTTAATTCGTGGATTAATGTTAAAAATAAGGAATCCATGTTGTTTCCCATCAATTGTTATGTTATTATTGACATAAAATGGCGAAAACATACGAATATGAATTCATCCTTAATTATTAAATGTTCATACACCCTACAATTTCGTTAATTTTCCCCAAAAAATGTATGTAAATCATTTTAATAACTTTTTACATGTAAACACATTAATTTTTTAAATTGCAGCCAGAAATATCAAAGGTAAAAAAATCGATCATGTTCGCGACGTCGACCGTCAACTGTTATATTCATCACTACTAAAATGGCGGCGAAGTTGGGAAACTAATTTTTAACAGGAAACAATTAAATATTTAATGAAGAAATGACGTTGTATCCATGTTATAGTTTCATTTGCAATATTAACTGATCACTTATTGACATAAATTTGTAGATTATATATATATATATATATATATATATATATATATATATATATATATATATATATATATATATATATATTATTATTATTAGGTAATCTACCAGGTTAGGGAAGGTTTTTGGATGGACACAACTATCAAATAAACATTTTGTAACTCCAAACAAAACCCAATCCAGCAACCTAATCTATACATCAAGCCCCTCTTCATCTCTGTGTACTTCTTTCCTCCCTTCATCCCCTATCTATTAGACATCCCCTATCCCCCTATTCACCTATCCCTACTCACTTCTCATCAGCAATTAACATTCTCCCCTCTATTACAGTCTTATTGAACATTCCACTATTGCCGCTCAATATGCCTTTCATCCATCTTTCATGTGCCTCCAATAATAGGATTTCTCCCAACAAACCCCTCTCCTCCCCTATCACCATCCCTAGCTACACTTCCCCTCATTTGTTAATTCCTTCTTCCTTCAGTCCATTTCACATCCTCCTTACATTCTTCACAACACACCCACATTTCAAATGTAGCACACTCCACATGTACGTCTATCCTATCCTCCTACTTCAATGATTGAATGACGTTTCCACAGCCACAGATATATCTACGCTCCATATCAAAGTGTATTCTAAGGAGTCTTGTCTTAACCTCCCTACTCAACGTCCCCATCATCAGCTCCCTCCTCCTTGAGAAAGCCTCCTTGCCTAGCGCAAATTCTTCTTCCCCTTACGTCCCCTTTACTACTTTGACATATACATAAAAATACATGTCGCGGTGGTCCAGTGGGTAGAGCGTTGTACTACTGACAACTGTAGTGCCCCGGGTTCGACTCCCGGGCGAGGTACATTGGGCACCTGCAGCTCCACCCAAGCTAGTTGATTTTTCGGGTACCAGGTGTCTTCATGGGAACCCATAACCGGCACAGGGAAAGGAACTGCCCCCCTACCTTGATGTGTGAATATTCACACGCCGTATAGGGCTTGGTACACGGGTGAGCTCTACCATCACCCACTAAACCGACCTTATTAGGGTTGATTACTGTGTTTATGGTTATTGGGGTGTTAATGTAGTATTGGGGACGTAAGGAGAAGAATTGCGCTAGGCAAGGAGGCTTTCTCAAGGAGGAGGGAGTTGATGACGGGGATGTTGAGTAGGGAGGTTAAGACAAGACTCGTGAAAACTCTGATATGGAGCGTAGCTATGTACGGCGCGGAAACGTGGTCGCTGAAGCAGGAGGATAGGAAGCGTAGATTGGAGGCTATTGCAGAGATATGTGGGTGTGTGGAGAAGAATGGAGAAGGTGAAATGGACCGAAAGGAAAACACATGAAGAAGTACTGGAGATGGTGGGTGAGGAGAGGGGTTTGTTGGGTGAAATCCTATTGGAGGCAGATGAAAGATGGATGAAAGGCATATTAAACGGTAATGGGATGTTGAGGAAGGTGATAGAGGGGAGAATGTTGGGCAAGCGAGGTAAGGGCAGGAACAGGATAGGGATTCTTACAATATTACAACAATTGTATTTTAAGAAGGTAACACCGGAGACTACGTAATTAATTATGTAATATGTATTTCTCTATTACTAAGAAAGGCGTTGAAAACTACTCCCGTAACAATCTTGGATGTTCCACGAAGAGATCGCTCAATCTCAAAGCTCTATCCAAACATTTGTCCTACAGTATATGACAGCACTGAAAATTGCAATGCATTAAAAGAAATGGATCGAAGGATTTGTGTATCAAATTTTGTGTAAAAAATTAAATAAAGTCTAAAACAAAGTGTGTGTGTGAGTGAAATGTTGAAATTAAAGGTAACTAAATGGTGCGAGTCTGCTATGAGTGAATCAAGAGTTTACTACGAGTGGTATATAAGCGTCGTGTTTCCAAGAAGAAGGCCGTGAAGAGACCTAGAAGATGAAGACGGACGCAATCAGACGCCCCAGCACATCAACAATCGATGAAAACGTGGATTAAAAGTGAATTAAGAAATAGTTAATAATGAACGATCACCGAATCACAATTAGAGAGAGGTCGCTTATTGATGAATGAATGATGTTGGCGATATATATATCGATTGGATCACTGGATCATGGCATCACTTACAATTTATTGGGTATGAAACATGGCGTGGCAGCAAAATTCGTTCCAAAAATGGCTTCTGCACCAATGCACCAGCTCACACACACTTCGATTGCTTGTTCGTGAATTTTTGGCCCAAAACAATACTGTACATACGATGTATGTAGCCTCCCCAAGCCTCCTCCATATTCGCCAAGATGTGGATTATCTCCGTGTTTGACTTTTTCCCATATTTCCTATTGAAATTAAGAGAACCTTAAGAAGGGAGGGCCGTCGTCTTACAACAGCCGTAGATGACATTAAAAGCGCATCGCTGAAAGAACTAAAGGCTGCCATATATCTCAAAGATCGAGAGTTTGAGAGAAGTGTGTTTAAGGGGGGATTGGAAGAAGCGCTGGCGCACAAGTAAGTGCATCAATCTCCAATTTGAGGGACTACTTTGAAAGGTGACCAAACATCAATTGTATTAAGAATAAACATATGAATATTATTGTCCGAAATATTGAAATTCCCGTTAGATTTTTGCACACATGTCGTACAGCTATATTCTTGGAAATTGAGATGTCTAGACTCGATTGCTGTAGGGATATCGTCCCAAATTGTCGAAAAAACACCATTTTCTACAAGGATTAGTCTCATTTCACAGTAATTACGCATCTTAGTTGGGTTTTCAACTCGGAATATCAAAGAACAACCTCATGGAAGCGATAAGAAGTTCGTCGTGAAGTCGTAGACGTTTTAGCAGGAGTTCTACAAGGGTTTTCAGAACACTCAACCATCTCTTTCCGTTTCCAGAACACTTTTTCCGCGTTCCCACATTATATCTCCGCTTACTTCCGTAACCAAGCCCTCTGTTCCCAACAATAGAGGTGCAATTTGCGATTTTATCGACTACCGGTAACTCAGCGACCTAATCGTTTCTTCCCAACCCCACACAACTCTTCCTCCCGAACAAGTTATGCTTTCCCGATGCGATATTGTTGCGTCTCCCTGGAAACGGAGCGCGGCGCGGCCATGTTGGACGGGTTGATTGACGAGAGAGACAGATATACATACATATACACACACACACATATATATGTATATAACACGCTTAAAAAATTCCTGGACAGGCTGATTCGTAAAGAAAATTATAAAACAGGGCGATGGAAACGGAGAATATACGATAAAAAAGCTTTAACGTAATAATATATACAGCTAAACACGCCGGGGACAACGCAAGAGAAGCATCCTTTGAAGAATTAATATCCACACCTTAAACCTCTTCTCACATACAGAAAAGAACTACACAAATACACAGGCGAGCACGCTAGGACACACGCACCAAACGATCTCCGTGGTACCGCCTACCGGTTACCATGGAGACCACGAACTAATCCCGGCGCTTCCAAACAAGATGGCGTCCGAAAAAGTAGTACGGGCGGAGTTTTGTTAATGTTCAATTGCACAAAAATCGAATCACTATTGATGTCAAACTGTAAAAAAATGCAATTCATTACATTTCAATTTATATGTAAACAATGTTACTGCAAGCAGAAACTTTTTCCATCAAGATGGATCCTAGTAACGAAAATCACAACACCCTGACAATGCGTAAGGTTGACAACCGTTGCCAGGCAACGAGCACGGGTTGGATAAACAATTTAATAATTACATATTCCATAATTTTCTGAAAACAAATAATTACAAATAATTTCCTTTTTGTAAGTCTGTTTGTCGTTTAACGATGAGTTTCTTGACAAATTTTTTTATCGATTCCATTCTGAGCCTACACGCATTGAATCTTGGGAATATTTGCCCAGGATTGATCAATGTGAGAATTCCTACAGCTGGCCGTAGTAAAATGTCAACGGCATATTATATGAGATTCGTTAAATACAATTACGAAATTTAGTATCGGGCTTAGTACGGAGTGAACTTTACTATCACCTACCAAACTGATCTTCGGGTTGATTACTGTGTTTATATATATATATATATATATATATATATATTTATATTAACACAGTAATCAGCCCTAATAAGGTCGGTTTAGTAGGTAATGGTAGAGCTCACCCATGTACTAAGCCCTATACGGCGTGTGAATATTCACACATTAGCAGGGTATTAAGAGGGCCAGTTCCTTTCCCTGTGCCGGTTATGGTTTCCCAGGAAGACATCTGGTACCCTGTTAATAATCAACTAGCTTGGGTGGAGCTGCAGGTGCAAACAGAGTGCCTTATTGCCCGGGAATCGAACCAGGGACCCTCCAGCAGTCAGTAGTCCAACGTATATAAAGTATATAAAAATATATTTATATATTTACATCTATACACGTACATATTTAAATATATATTTATACAAAAATATATAATTAAATTGATAAATTAATAAATTAAACCCGGGGCAATCCAGTAGTCAGTAGCCCAACGCTCTACCCACTGGACCCACGCGACCCATGTATGTATATATATATATATTCATATATATATATATATATATATATAATATGTATATTCACGGGAATATATATATATATATATATATATATATATAAAATATATGTATATTCACGGGAATATATATATATATATATATATATATATATATTCCCGTGGTTCAAATCCCGGATAAGGAAATATTTTTACTTTCGTGATCTGCTCAAAAACCGCCTTCCCCACATGTCCTGTGTTCGCCTTTTATGTGTTTTCCTATCCCCTTTCCTTATACCTATTTCTGTTTGAATGAATATTTGTGCGCCGTATGGCGGGATTTTCAAGTTTGAATATATATATATATATATATATATATATATATATATATATATATATATATCGATGATGCGGAAGTACTCACGAGAGCAATATAACTTTTGGACGGCACAATAGAACACAGAATAAAACAGATAACACGTAAAAGGACACTCACACACTTTAGATGATTTAAGCTTTCGGCCTACTCCTCCGAGGCCTTCTTCAGGTCAGAATCTGACTCTGAGTTTTATTCTGTGTCCCATAGTTCCGTCCAAAAGTTATATACATGAATTATTATAGGGTAATCTGCCAGTTGAGGTAGGTTTTTTGATGGACACAACTATCAAATAAACATTTTGTGACTCCAAACTAAACCCAATCCAGCAACCTACTCTCTATACATCAACTCCCTCTCTTCATATCTCGGTGTACTTCTTTCTTCCCTTCCTCCACTATCTAAGAAACATCCCTATTACCTATTACGCTCTGCCTTTCCTTCCTTTGCCTAACATTCTCCCCTCTATGACAGTCTTCTTAAACATTCCACTATTGCCAATCAATACGCCTTTCATCCATTTTCCATTTGCCTCCAATAGCATTTCTCTCAACAAACCCCTCTCCTCCCCTATCACCATCCCTAGCTACACTTCCTCATTTGTTAATTCCTTCTTTCCGTCCATTTCACATCCTTCTCCATTCTTCTCCACACCCACATATCTGCATTAGCCTCCAATCTATGTCTATCTATTCTCACACGAGTCTTTTGTCTTAAACATCTTACTAATACTCCGATGTCCCCAGTACTTCAACTCCCTCCTCCTTATTGTCTGTGGAAGCCTCTTTAAACCTAATATAGCGCAATTCTTCTTCTCCTTACGTCCTCAATACCACTTTGACACCGTGTTGGTACAAAACACTTCCAGAGATACGCATGTAAACTGTTCTATTCTGCTCTATTCTTTCCTTCCCCTATCCTATTTTAATGTGCTTAGCTGAAGCCTTCTTCTTTCTTGGATGAAACCACAATAACCTTTGTTTTATTAATATTGATTCTCATCCCATATTTATGGCACTGAACCTCCAATTCACTCAGCAATGCTTGCAACCCATTGGCTGAAAGTCTGGTGACCTGAACACCCCCTGCCGCACGCCCAAGAGGCGGTTTGCAAATAAATTTTTACAACATTCGGAACAAAAAGAAACGACGCTCATATATGTAGTTTTAGACGTTTCGACGCCACGACTGTCGTCATCTGAGTTATGTCCTTATCTACATTGAGAATGGTGGCTTGTACCACCGCATATTCGAATACTATTGAGTTTCCTAAATTTTTTTGGTCCCATCAAGGAGTATCGTATCCAAGTAGTATGATATCGATCTGATATACAGATTAATATACACAATTTTTTTCGGGACTTTTTCTTTATTTAAACATAACAATTAAAAAATATTGTAATCCTGATAAATTGGAAAAACACTATTTTTAAAATTGATTGTTGTTTTTAGTTGTTGTTGTTTTGTTGTTCTTTTGTTTAATAGGATTTTTGGTATCGCTATACGGAGTATAGTCCAGTATTTATACACGTATTTAGCCTCCAGTATTTATACACGTATACTGGAGGCTCCAGATCGTTGCCCAAGGCCTTTTTTCATGGAATATGACTCCAGCAGGCAGTTAGAAAGCGATTAATCGATTTGAAAAAATGGTTAAAGATCGAATGTCACTTAAAATGTATTCCGTCTCTTCCAGGGATTCTTCTCGAGCAAATTTTGGAGCATCCAGTGGTTAGACCCTAATACTGGAGCCTCCAGATCGTAGCCCAAAGCCTCCTTTCATGGAATATGACTCCAGCAGTAATTTACAAAACGAGTTATTGATTTTGGAAATTGGTTAAGAAACGAATATCACTTAAAACGTATTCTGTCCCTTCCAGGAATAATACTCAAGCGAATTTTGGAGCCTCCAGTGGTTAGATCCGAATACTGGAGGCTCCAGATCGTAGCCCAAGGCCTCCTTCCATGGAGTACGACTCCAGCAAACATTAAAAAAACGAGTAATTGATATTAAAAATAGTTTTCCTACCAATCAAACACATGAAATGTAATGGACCTCTTTAAGTGATTATATTAAAACGAATTTTGGAGCCTCCAGCGTTTATACTCGAATACTGGAGGTTCCAGATCGTAGCCCGGAGCCTTGAATACTACTCAAGCGGAAGTATGAGTGTAGGACGAGTGGAAAGATCTTAGGAAATGGTCAAAGTGGACTTATGTCTCAAATTATTGTCTCGCCTGAGTTAAAATTTTACCTAATACATTTGTACGAATGCTGGAGCCTCCAGGAAAGGGATAGGGTGGCCGTAATTGTCTAAGTTTCCTGATTTTAATACATATTTGGTATCACACCTAGACATTGTCAATCTGTGTGTATTAGTACTTGTCTATCCATATCTTAGACATCCCTACCCTTATCCTATTCCACACTATCCCTACTTCTTCGTCTACCATGAAAATTCTCCCGCCTTTCCATAGAATAAGACGTGTGTTCTGCAATATAAAATTAACGGAAACCTTAATATTTCGGACAATAATATTCATTTATTTATTCTCGTACATTGATGTTTGGTCACCTTTCAAAGTAGTCCCCCAAATTGGAGATTAATTCACTCTTGTGCGCCAGCGCTTCTTCCAATCCCCCCTTAAACACACTCTTCTATCAAACTCTCGATCTTTGAGATATATGGCAGCCTTTAGTCCTTTCAGCGATGCGCTTCTAATGTCATCTACGGCTGTTGTAAGACGACGGCCCTCCCATTCTTAAGGTTCTCTTGATTTCAATAGGAAATATGGGAAAAAGTCAAACACGCGGAGATAATCCACATATCTCTGGGGGAATATGGAGGAGGCTGGGAGGGGGGGCTACATACATCGTATGTACAGTATTGTATTTGGCCGAAAATTCACGAACAAGCAATCGAAGTGTGTGTGAGCTGGTGCATTGGTGCAGAAGCCATTTTGGAACGAATTCCTCTGCCACGCCATGTTTCATACCCAATAAATTGGAAGTGATGTCACGATCCAATGATCCAATCGATATATATCGCCAACACCATCATAAGCGACCTCTCTCTAATTGTGATTCGGCGATCGTTCATTAATTCACCATTTCTTAATTCACTTTTACATCCCAGTTTTCATCGATTGTTGATGTGCTGGGGCGTCTGATTGCGTCCGTCTTCATCTTCAAGGTCTTCACGGCCTTCTTATTGGAAACACGACGCTTATATGCCACTCGTAGTAAACTCTTAATTCACTCATAGCAGACTCACACCATTTAAGTTACCTTTTAATTTCAAGACATTTCACTCACACGCACACTTTGTTTTACGCTTTATTTAATTTTTTATGCAAAATTTGATGATACAAATTCTTCGATCCATTCCTTTTAACAAACGACAATCGCTTCGGGCTCATAAAAACACGTCTCTAACCTTAGTGGCTTAGTCACAGACACAATGCCCTCTATGAAAACAGCTTGAAAGTTTTATATAATAACTCAGGGGCATGTATACCAACATAATAATAGGGAAAACGTTTGACAATCGGACTCTCCAAACTCGCGAAATGAAAAAATTACCGGTAATTCTCAAACACACCTCGTACTTTACTATCGATACTTGTATATCGATCCAATATCGATGTTTCTTGGATTTAAAAATTAAAAATCGGTTTTATAAAGTTCAATCAGGGTCCTTAGTGACCTCAAATTTTGTCTAAACACCATTTTTTTAGGGTACAATTCTGTTTTTTACGTAAAAAAAGGAATTTTGTTTTAAGGGTACCTTCTCCGGGGTTGTGAACGCCTAGGGTTCAGGTTGGTACCCCTGTCTTCGTTCACTATGCAACGTTGCCGTCTTCCTCCACCCCTTCCGCAGTTCCCTAATCTCCACCCCCCCTGGACCCAGCATCCCTTCCACCTCAGTCTCGACAATGAGCAGTTTAAATTCAGGGAATGATACCGGAGACGCCGTTGGTACGGGTTGGGTAGGGTTGGGGGTGGGGGGGGGAAGAGGAGGGGTTTTAGGGGTTTTTTCCCGGGAATGTCGAGGTGGGGGCGTGGGGAGATGTTTGTTGATGGTTTTCCAGGGAACGTGGGATGCTAGGATGGACCACTCACACAGACACGCGTCCTATTCCCCTTCTAGGGCGCACACGAAGATTTGCAAGGCGTAGAATAATCCTCCAATGCTTCAGCTTCGAAGTATATACAACGAGAACAAGTGAATTATGAGGAGGCTAAAATCTTTGAGAAATGAAGGATTTGTCCATAGGAATCATTGATTTTCCTAAGGATTAATTCGGAAGTCGATCTAAACCATGGAAATTTAAGACTATTACTGGATAGATTTACAAGAACTGAGAACAAAACTAAGACAACAAAGTAGATAATAGCTCAGTAGAACAATAGATACGAAAGAATGTCCCCAAAACTCGATTTAAATCGTGTAAATAGATCGATAAGAAGGAATTGAATACGATATCTGCTCAATAGATCTATATACGTACGATGGAGCGAGCTTAAAAATCCGATTAAATCGACGTAAAAGACCGAAGAGAAGGTTTTGAATACGATATTTTTTAAGCAGGACTATCAAGTCGACAGAATGATCTTAAAACTCGATTATATCGAAGAGAAACATCGAAAAAAATTTAAACCATATTGTATATATCTGCATCGTAGAAGGATCAAGTCGACATATCGGGCTTAAAACTCGACTGATTCGAGCGAAAACATCGAAATTATTGAATTTGAATACGATATCATCTCAGTAGAACGATCAAGTCGACAGAATCATCTTAAAACACGATTGAATCGAATAGAAATATCGAAGAACAAGAAATTGAACGCGATATATTCTAAGTGGGACGATAAAGTCGAGAGAATTAACTCAAAACTCGAATGGATCGATTATAAAAATCGATACGAAGAAATTGAATACGACATCGGCTCAATAGAACAATAGGGGTACGACAGAATGTTCTTAAACACGATTATATCGTGTCAATAGATCGATAAAGAGGAGTTGAACACGATATACGAGGCGTGTTCATAAAGTAAGGCCCGTTTGGTAACGGGAAAAAATATACTCATATGAAACACATTTTATTGGCACTTTTAGTTAGCTACAAACCTACTTCACTTATCTACATAATCGCCGTTCACTTCTAAGCATTTTTCGTACCGCTGCACCAGCTTCTTTAACCCCTCTGCATAGGAACTCGCCGCCTGAGGGTTGAACCAATCGACAATGCCATTCTTGATTTCCTCTTCGGTTTCGAAACGTTGTTCCACCAAACCACTGTTTCAAGTGCAAGAAGAGGAAGTAGTCGCTGGGTGTAAGGTCAGGACTGTAGGGTGGGTGGTTTAAAGAGTTCCCAACGACCCAAAAACTCTCGTCCACTGGACATTCTTTGCTCTTTGTTGTGGTCGGTGAGCATTTTCGGCACCCACCTTGCACGCAATGTGTGGTATCCGAGGTTTTCCGTGACAATATTGTGGACAGTAGTGCGTCCAAGTTGAGGAAATTGTTCACTCAAGCCATTAATTGTCAATCGACGATCACATCGCAGTTTTGGTTCCACTTGCGAAACAATTTCATCGGTCAGAATACTACTGGACCTACCACTTCGCTCTTCGTCTTTATGGACATTTGTTCGTCCATTTTTAAAATCACGGCACCATTGTCTAACCTTTCCTTATCCACTCGTAACTGTAGGTTTATAAACTAGGCATAATTCCCGATGAATTTCAGCAGCCGACAATCCTTTTGCAAATACAAGAATCGTACGACAGAACGCACTTCACAGCTGGCGGGATCAACGATTGTCGCGGACATTGTTGTTTGCATGCACGGGCAAGCGAACGACTTCTGAAACAAATCAAATGCTGCTATAGCTTCTCAATGAATCAGTAGATGGCGCTGCAGGAGCAAAACTGTGTTCTGAAGCGCCAATATTTAAATATAAGCAAATGGTACTTACTTTAAGAATACGTCTCGTATCGTTGTTTTATTAAACGACAGAATGGGTTAAAATTCCAATTATACAGACGAAAAAGATCGACAATACATAATCGAATACGATATTTGTTCAGTAGAAGGATTAAGTCGACAAAATGGGCCTAAAACTCGATTGAATCGATTAATTATATCGAAAAACAAGAAATTTAATACAATATCTCTACAGCAGAAGGATCACGTCGACAGATCGAGCTTAAAATTTGACTGAATGGAACAAAACTATCGAAAAGATGAAATTTAATACGATATCATCACAATAGACACAATAGATACGACAGAATGTTCCCAAAACTCGATTAAGTCGTGTAAATAGATCGATAAGAAGGAATTGAATACGATAAATGCGCAGTAGATCGATATAGGTACGCCAGAGCGAGCTTAAAATCCGATTATAAGGACGAAAAAGCTCGAGAAAAAGAAATTGAACGAAACATTTACTCATTAGATGGATAAAATCGACAGAAAAGGCGTCAATACTCGCTCAAATCGACAAGAGAGACCGACAATTAGCAATTGAATTACAGTATCTGCGCAGTAAAACAATCGAATCGACAGAATGGGCGTTCAGGTCGACAAAAAAGAATTTCGATTCGGTAGAACGATGAAATCGGACAGTATGAGATTATAAGAGGGCAGGCAGACCACTAATTCACAAATACTTATAGATCACAAACAAAATTACATTCATAAGCACCCTTGAGAGAGGCATGTGGAAGTAACATTCCCCATCTCAACACGCATCCACATATTTGAGGTCGTTACATTCTTCCAGTGTATATATTGAGAAGCGAATGAATTATGGGGACGTGTTCTAGTGTGTGCTGTGTCAATACGAGAGTTAAACATCGTCAAACTTAAAAAGTGACTCCTACTTTGAGATTAATCGTCGTTCGAAGGCTGTTTATGGTGAGGATGCTGTTGATAGGTCCACAGTATAATCGATTGGTAGTAAGATTTCGTGGTTGCGAGCCTGGATGAGCCATAACAATTGTAGATGAAACACTTGCAGCGGACGTCCTAATCACTGATCAACAGACGATACAAACATCGCTCAAAGTCGTCCGAGATTTGATTCATTTTAATGTCCGGCGAATCACTCATCAAAAGCGTAATATCATCGCAAACCATATATTGGACAATAATATCCACGGATTTCAGCCATATTTTCATCACACGGAACCACCAGTGCCAAAGATTCAACTGCGAAATGTTACTTTCCGAGTCCACCGGCTTTTCATTCAAAGGAACTGGTTCGCTAACGTGATGTTTTAAACTCTTTTATGACGTTAATTCCCACCCTGATCTTACTGATCAATCGGGTTCTGTTCAGTACACAAAATGTGGTTTGGAGACAGTGACTAGCCTTATCGCTGTTAGACTGTTCAAAGGGTCACGATACCACAATCCAATCGAGCAATGAAAAGCCATAATAAGTGTCGATGAAACACTTGCAGCGGACGTCCTAATCACTGATCAACAGACGATACAAACATCGCTCACACTCGATTCTAAGATTCGATTCGAAAAATGACCGAAGAATCGCTCATCAAAAGCGTAATATCATTGCAAACCATATATTGGACAATAATATCCAATTGTGGAACGTGTGTCGGCCATTCATTAATTGAAGAACAATTAGGGATACCGTATAAATCTGTGCACGATGGGTACCACGCCGTACCGCACTGAAGACGAAAGAACAAACAAAACCCTCCTTGTTATTCCCCCTTGCGATCTTCTTGCGCCTTTTGCGATTCTCATCTGTTTCCTCTCAACTCTCAAGAGAGACACCTCAAAGGGTAATCATTACACCTCAACGGACGATCAGATGAGGTGTGCAGGCAATAATTCGACAACATTACCATGCTGTTTAATTCGCGTTGACATAGCACACTAGAACACGTCGCCATACTAATTTAAAGACCAACGATATGTTATTCTTATTGCGAATTCGTTTGTCAAATAATGGAGGGGTTCCTGTGTCCAGGGAGAGGTCAACGGGTCTGGAATCTTGACCCTTGACAGACAGTCAGAGGCGTTAAGGTCAGAGAGGAAGAGAAGGGAAAGGAAATTGAATAAAATAAAATTGCGCCCGACGCCATCTTGCCAGTCGTCAAGTAGGAATTCAACTCCGAGGCGTCGCGAGGCAACGCGGAACAAAATAAACAAATAAAAACAAAATAAAAAGAAGATCGCGGGGCGAAAGAGGAACATGAAACAAGAGACGAAACGTCTCCGTATTAAAATCGGGCGTTCAAGGAGGGGGGGGTTGACGCGCAAAATACGTCACCGCCGCAAGATTCGCGCATTTTCGTCCCTCAACTGTTTCTCTTTCTTCCCACCACTCCCAACCCCCTCATTCTTACGTCTACGTCACTGTCCGGAAAGGAGGGGTGGACACTTCCGGTCGAACAAATGAAAGTCCCGGAGGAGAACAAGTGAGGAGCGGATAGCGATGGTGGTTTATTTCTTCAATCCGTTACACTTCCTCTGATTAAGGCGGAAGTTAGGATTCATAATTATGTTGCCTGTTCGACGATTATATATATAGTATTATTATTAATATTAGGTAATCTACCGGTTAAGGTAGGTTTTCGGATGGACACAACTATCAAATAAACATTTTGTAACTCCAAACAAAACCCAATCCAGCAACCTACTCTCTATACATCAACACCCTATCTTCATCTCTGTGTACTTCCTTCCTCCCTTCATCCCCAATCTAAGATATCCCTATCCCCTATTCCTATCCCTACTCACACCTCTGACAATAACATTCTCCCCTCTATTACCGTCTTCTTCAACATTCCACTATTGCCGCTCAATACGTCTTTCATCCATTTTCCATCTGCCTCCATAGGATTTCTCTCAATAAACCCCTCTCCTCCCCTTTCACCATCCCTAGCTATACTTCCTCATTTGTAATATTCCTTCTTTCGGTCCATTTCACATCCTCCTTACATTCTTCACAACACACCCACATATCTACAATAGCCTCCAATGTACGTCTATCATCCTGCTTCCAAGACCACGTTTCCATAACCACCTTACTTAACCTCCCTACTCAACGTCCCCAGTACTTCAACTCCCTCCTCCTTATTGTGTGTGGAAGCCTCTTTAAACCTAATATAGCGCAATTCTTCTTCTCCTTACGTCCTCAATACTACTTTGACACCGTGTTGGTCCAAAAAACTTCCAGAGATACGTATATATAAACTGTTCTATTCTGCTCTAATTTTTCCCCTATCCTATTTTAATGTTTAGCTTAGCCTTTTTCTTTCTTGGATGAGACCACAATAACCTTTGTTTTATTAATATTGATTCTTATCCCATATCTATCGCACTGAACCTCCAATTCACTCAGAAATGCTTGCAACCACTTGGCTGACTGAGCAACTAATGCTTGATCATCAGCATTCTACATAGTCCAGATCGTATTCTAATGTCTACTTCGTGAATATTAAATGCTTAGATTCGATTTCTCACCTCGATTCAGTCGACTGAATCATTCTACGTAGTCCAGAAGGTATTTTAATGTCTATTTCGTGAATATCAATCTATTATATTCGATTTCTCACCTCGATTCAATCGACTGAATCATTCTACGTAGTCCAGATCGTATTTTAATGTCTATTTCGTGAATATCAATCTATTATATTCGATTTCTCACCTCGATTCAATCGACTGAATCATTCTTTATAATCCAGATCGTATTGTAGTGTCTACTTCGTCAATTTTAGTCGCTTAGATTCAAGTTGCCACCTCATTTTTTTTACTGACCGATTCCACTTCGTCCATAATGACATTCAATTTCCTTTTTCTCGACATTTTCCCGATCGATTCATTCGATATCTCAGCTTGTTTCTATTGACCGAATCATCCAACTCAATCGACGTTCATACTCCCTTCCTTCTCCCCGATCTTCGCCCCCGCGACTACTCCATCCTTCCCTAACTCCATCATGAGTCGCTCACATCGGCTCACGACCCGTGTGATATGACGCGAGAACGGTTCCCTGTTCACCAAAAGGGCGAACTGTGGGGGGACTCACCGAAACCCTCCCCTTCATCCCTTTCCCCTTCTTCCTTCGAAACATTCCCGGTCGAATTCATCACCGCGACACCGGCGTGTTTTTTTAACGGCCCTACTTCGTGGTTCTGGAAACCGGTTCCACTGTTTTTATTGCCGTGGAGACTGAGAAGGGGGGTGGGGGGAGGGATTGGTCGCTGGAATAACTCACGCCGGAGACTGTTGGGTCACCTGACGTCCGAACGTGTTCCTCGACTGACCAGCCGGCTCCTGGGTGTCCAGCAGACGAACCAGACGATGGCTCAAGGAGAAGGAAAAAAACGGGCCAACTTGCCGGAAACATTAGGACGTCTCTGGACTTGAAAGAATTTCACAAAGACACGAGCTTCGTCCAAGAAATACGCGAGCCGTGAACCACTAAAAAAAACCCTATTTATACCCCCGATATAATTAAGAGATGCGCAAATCATAGAGTTGCCAAAGTTATGCGAATTTATCCAAGAAAGGAGAAAGCCTAACCTAAACATTAGAATAGGATAGGGGAGGAAATAGAGCAGAATAGAACAGTTTATATACTCGTACGTATCTCTGAAAGTGTTTTGGACCAACCAACAAGGTTTCAAAGTAGTATTGGGGACATAAGGAGAAGAATTGCAATGCTAGGCAAGGAGGCTTTCTCAAGGCGGATGGAGTTGATGACGGGGACGTTGAGTAGGGAGGTTAGGAAAAGACTCGTTAGAAAACTTTGATGATACTATGTACGGCGCGAAATCTTCCTAAAATGAGTTAGGTTTGATTAGATGACCAAGTATTAGTTGCTCAGTCAGCCAATAGGGGGTTGCAAGCATTGCTGAGCGAATTGGAGGTTCAGTGCGATAGATATGGGATGAGAATCAATATTAATAAAACAAAGGTTATTGTGGTTTTATCCAAGAAAGGAAAAGGCTTCAGCTAAACATTAAAACAGGATAGGGGAAAAAAAGAGCAGAATAGAACAGTTTATACACGTATCTCTGGAAGTGTTTTGGACCAACACGGTGTCAAAGTAGTATTGGGGACGCAAGGAGATGAATTGCGCTATATTAGGTTAAAGAGGCTTTCACACACAATAAGGAGGGGGGAGTTGAAGTACTGGGGACGTTGATTAGGGAAGTTAAGGAAGGACTCGTTAGAATACACTTTGATATGGAGCGTAGCTATGTACGGCGCGGAAACGTGGTCGCTGAAGCAGGAGGATAGACGTAGACTCTAACAGAAGACAATCCAGCAACCTACTCTACAATCATGTCCCTCTTCATCTCTGTGTTCTTCCTCCCGTCCAACATCCCTATCCCCTGTTCCTGCCCTTTCCTCGTTTTCCTAACATTCTCCCCTCTATAACAGTCTTCTTCAACATCCCACTATTGCCGATCTTTACGCCCTTCATCAATCTTTTATCTGCCTCCATAGGATTTCTCCCAACAAACTCCTCTCCTCCCCTATCACCATCCCTAGCTATACTTCCTCATTTGTTAATTCCTTCTTTCGGTCCATTTCACATTCTCTTTACATTCTTCACTACACACCTCCATATCTGCAATATCCTCCAATCTACGTCTATCCTATCCTCCTAAGAGCAACTATAAGTAATACATTTATATTCTCCGATCCTTATCACCCTTTGACCTCCGATGACATACACTCGTCTTCCTAACACTGCCCCAATCACGCTCAAAAGCCTAATTTGAAGTAACGATACACACCTGTATAGGGAATATCTAGGAGTCGTATAATCCTATCCCTATTCTGATTCATTCCTATTCTCTGAATTCCATTAGTTAATCCCCCATAAACCACTCTACCGAACGGTTTATCACTTCGAGGAAACTTGCTAATAAGTCCTTGTTTTAATCTATATCCTTATCTTCAAATTTAGCGAAATCTTATAACTGCAATTAAATCACTTTCCCAACATTTTTCTAAACAGTATAATATTTCCGATAACAAAGGGGTGATATCCACCCTATCCGAGACATGACAGTTCATTTAATCTCCTGTAATACCCTTTTTATCTAATTGTCAAAGAGTATGAATATGGACCACTAAGCTATCTTTCATCTACTAGAACGTATTCACCCTTTCTCTCTGTGTCTAACCTGGCTTACCACACAGTTCTCCATTCCTTCTTTGTCGGAAAATATGAAGCCGAAATCCATCTGCAAACAATTATAGGTAATAAGTCGAGGAAGATAATAGTTGAACCAGGAAAAATCCAAGAGAGATGGAAGGAATACATAGAAACACTGTATGGCAAAGAACTTAGGCCGACAAGGTTAGACACAGAAAAGGAACATGACGTAGAAGAAGATAGCTTAGGTCCAGGCATACTCGACGATGAAATAGAAAGGGCATTAAAGGAGATGAAAGCAAATAAGGCTGTGGGGGTGGACAATATTCCTGTAGAAATGTTGAAATGGTTAGGGAAAGGTGGGAAGAAGGCCATATATGGACTGATTCGTAGTATCTATGAGGAAGGAATCTGGCCGGAAGATTTTGTGAGATCGGTGTTAGTTCCTATTCCAAAAAAAGCAAAGGCTACGTCTTGTGAGGATTAGAGAACAATAAGTTTGATATCCCACGCAGCTAAAGTTATTCTAAGGATCATCAACAAAAGGATAGAGAGTAAGGCAAATGATTACTTAGGGGATGATCAGTTTGGGTTCAGGAAAGGAAGAGGTACGCGTGATGCCATTGCAGTAATGAGATCACTAATCGAGAGAGGAATATGGAATACAATCAGGACGTATTTGCCTGTTTCGTATGATTATAGGAATAAGGCGTTAGATAGATGGAATTGGGAAAAACTATTGCGTGTATCGCAGAAAATAGGAATGGATTGGAATAGGGACAGGAAACTGATCCGCAACCTGTACATGTCTATCAGACTGCTATCAGGTGCGAGTGGGGAATGGAGAGTCTGTATGGGCAGTGTTAGGAAGAGGTGTAAGGCATGGGGTGTCCATTATAACCGGTGCTGTTCAACGTATATGTGGAGGAAATGATTAAAGAGGCATTATGGGAAGAACTGTAGAGATGATAGGAATGAAAGCCGGAGGGGAATTAGTGTAAAATCTGTTAGGTTTGTTTGGATGACCAAGCATTAGTTGCTCAGTCAGCCAATAAGGGGTTGCAAGCATTGCTGAGTGAATTGTAGGTTCAGTGCGATAAATATGGGGTGAGTATCAATATTAATGAAACGAAGGTTATTGTGGTTTTATCCAAGAAGGGAAAAGGTTAATCTAAACATTAAAATAGGATAGGGGAAATAATAGAGCTGGTAGAACAGTTTATATGCGAATCTCCTCGTGGTGGATGCTGGGACCGAATCAAGGAGTTGGCTGAAGTGCGCGAGCAGAAGAGTTGGTGGGTGGGGAAGCAGGTTGAATCAAAGATGGTCTGGCCATCTTAAAGATCCCCTCTCCGGCACCTTAAGTCCCTCTTGACGTGGGGCAATAAAACACTCGATGGACAGTGAGGGCACGGACACAGAGGGACGGAGGGAGAGGCTGGGAGAGAACCGGTTGTTGTGTTGGAAGTCGCAGGCGAAGGAGGTAAATCAGATCGTGGATGGAGATTGCAGAGAGAGTGGAGGGGGTTGGAGGGAGAGGCACCCTTTGGTAGGCCCCCGGGGGATGAAGGGGGCGTGGACAGGGCTGCAAGTGCACGCCCATTGAATCTAAGGACGGTGGCAGGGGGTGCAGCTGCAGACATACACAATTGACAATCTACACAGACGCCCACGCATACAAATGTGTGTGTGTATATGTATATATATATATATATATATATACAAACATGTATATATACCGGTTAAGGTAGGTTTTTGGATGGACAGAACTATCAAATAAATAACCTATCTCTCTCAAATAACAAAACCCAATCTAGCAACCTACTCTATACATCAACTCCCTCTCTTCATATCTCTGCGTACTTCCTTCCTCCCTTCATCCCCTATCTAAGATATCCCTCTCCCCTATTCCTATCCCTACTCACTCCTCTGACAATAACATTCTCCCCTCTATTACAGTCTTCTTCAGCATCCCACTATTACCGCTCAATACGCCTTTCATTCCATCTTTCATCTGCCTCCATAGGATTTCTCTCAACAAACCCCTCTCCTCACCCACCATCTCCAGTACTTCCTCATTTGTTAATTCCTTCTTTCGGTCCATTTCACATCCTCCTTACATTCTTCACAACACACTCACATATCTACAATAGCCTTCAATCTACGTCTATCCTCCTGCTTCAGCGACCATCTTTCTCAATCTTCTTACTCAACGTCCCCGTCATCAACTCCCTCCTCCTTATTGTGTAAAAGGCTCTTTAAACCTAATACAGCGCAATTCTTCTTCTCCTTACGTCCCCAATACTACTTTGACACCGTTCTGGTCCAGAACACGTCCAGAGATACGTGTATATAAACTGTTCTATTCTGCTCTATTCTTTCCCCTTTCCTATTTTAATGTTCTTAGCTGAAGCCTTTTCCTTTCTTGGATAAAACCACAATAACCTTTGTTTTATTAATATTGATTCTCATCCCATATCTATCGCACTGAACCTCCAATTCACTCAGCAATCTTTGCAACCCCTTCATTGGCTGACTGAGCAACTAATGTTTGGTCATACAATCAAACCTAACCGCTTTTACACGAATTCCCCTCCGACTTTCATTCCTATCATCTCTACAGTTCTTCCCATAATGCCTCTTTTAATCATATCCTTAACATATACGTTGAACAACACCGGTGATAATGGACACCCCATGTCTTACACCTATATATATATGTATGTATATAACAATTACTAATTGAATATATGTTTCCAGCAACAATATATTATAGAAATAATTAATTTGCTCGAAAACCATCTTTCTTTATCATATACCGAACAACCCAATATGAAAATGTTAAAAATCTTAAGTTTAACCCAATTTCGACATTCAATTTTTCAAACATGGCAACGCGTAAATAAATGTATATCACGTAGATATAAACTTATCCAAAAACAGAAGTTTTAGTCTTTAATGGCGAGTTTTTTAAATATTAATAATTATTTAGTGCTTACATTAATCCTAAACGTATTAATCGATCTAAATTAAGGAAAAACAGCTTTAAATTAGACGAATATGTAGAGTAACTCATCGTCAACAAGTTGTTTACAAATGGCCGCTGATCATAGCAACAAGTAACGTGTAACAATGACGTATTTAATTTCTTGATTCAAGGAGAATATTATATCATGTAATGCGTTTTCGAGACTTTTTCGATCGTAAGGAGTAATTAAAACTCCTTTTTATAATTGAGGAATGGAAAGATCAGATTTTTTTGTGAAAAGTTGGCTGAAATCGAAAAAAACCCGAAACTCATATGCATATTAATAGTTCCCTTATCTCGTAGTTATCCAAACACCTTTCCTGAATCTTTCCCGATAGCCCCTTGCTAATGATTATTCCCCAAAAACTCCCTTTTGCCACCAAATCACCATTAAAAATTCCAATTATCAACCTTTTTATCGCGATATAACCCCCGAGTGGAACGAACTTAAACCAATACCCAGAATTCAAAGCGCTGAAACTCAATAAAATATTAATAAGTTACTCAATATGATCAATACTTCAGAAATAATTAACAAGAAAACATTAAAACCGTCTTAAATACATAAGATATTCGTTATTCCTCCATGACATAAACCTGTACACTAATCAGACGCAAACTTGGAAAGAAACAAAAGCGTAACTATTATACAAACGACGCGTTCCGTTGCTAAGGTAAGGCTAAACAACTTCAAAATTAGTATTTCTACATCAACAAACGACGATTATTTATTACCGAATATTTCTGATTAAATTATTTACCGCAACATCTGATCCAGCGTTAAATTTCCCACATTTATAAAAAAAAGAAACATAAAATTACTTAAACACGTAAACAACTAAGATGTCTTCCCTAGCAACAATGGTGATTTTAAGTAATTAAAATTGCATAAAGATATACCAAGCTACTGTAATTAATTTCAATAATTTATCGTACTACGATAACAATTTCCCACGACTCGTGTTGAATATATATTTCAATTATACTTAAGTACAAGATGTGAATATCGTATTCAAGTCCAAACGAACAAAATGGCTTCCTTAGCAACCATGAAACTACGACGTAAATAGCATTAACACTCAATTAATAAATTATTTCGTAACGAACGAGTTGTTTGATATAATTACCTAGGGTGGTTAATTGATAATAAGGTTAAATTCATTAAACATTAATTATTTATCAGTTAAATAGTCATACGGATAATCAATAAACCATTTTGTATACACATAACATGTTTTAATAAGATCTCACAACTCGACAATTCTCACGTTATCAGCTTAGACATGGAAAAAAAACAAAATACGATAATTTTTAAAGAGATTACGACTGTAAATCAACAAAATTCTAGACTTTTGACAAATAAATGAGATTATTAATAAAATTACCATAAAGTATTCTTAATATTAAATACATTTACGTAAATCTTTAATGCCTAACTTGTTCACTCGTCTCCCACGGTAACCACATCTTTTGCTAAAGTTTACTATCGCAAAATTTGGGTTTTTTGACTCAAATATGACTTGTAACCACTCAATAAATTATTTATAAACCAGTAAACATTAATTTCAGTTCATCTATGTACGTTAACACTCCATTTATCTACAGAACGAGTCCGATATTGCATTGAAACAATGGCGAAGCGTATTTAAGCAAATATACGCAAAAGAGTTGGGGAGCAAAACAAAAGACGAGTGATTGGCGCAACCATGTCGGAAGAATAAAAGTACGACATCACAGATCACACACATATACATATATGGTGTATGTTCAAAACAGAATGGGATTTCTTTCATTTCGCGGGCTATAGAGAGTCCGATTGTCAAACTTTTTCCTATTATTATGTTGGTATACATGCCACTGAAGTATGGTATAAAACTTTCAACTGTTTTCATTGCGAACATTGTGTCTGTGACTAAGCCACTAAGGTGTTAGAGACGTGTTTTAATGAGGTCGGAGCGATTTTCGTTTGTTAAAAGAAATGGATCGAAGAATTTGTATCATCTAATTTTACGTAAAAAATTAAATAAAGCGTAAAACAAAGAGTGTGTGTGAGTGAAATGTTGAAATTAAAAGGTAACTTAAATGGTGTGAGTCTGCTATGAGTAAATCAAGAGTTTACTACGAGTGGTATACAAGCGTCGTGTTTCCAATAAGAAGGCCGTGAAGACCTTGAAGATGAAGACGGACGCAATCAGACGCCCCAGCACATCAACAATCGATGGAAACGTGGATTTAAAAGTGAAGTAAGAAATGGTTATTAATGAACGATCGCCGAATCACAATTAGAGAGAGGTCGCTTATCGATTAATGAATGATGTTGGCGATATATATCAGGATTGGATCACTGGATCATGGCATCACTTCCAATTTCATGGGTATGAAACATGGCGTGGCAGCAAAATTCGTACCAAAATGGCTTCTGCACCAATGCACCAGCTCACACACACTTCAATTGCTTGTTCGTGAGTGTTTGGCCAAAAACAATACTGTACATACGATGTATGTAGCCCCCCCCAGCCAGCCTCCTCCATATTCCCCCAAGATGTGGATTATCTCCGCGTGTTTGACTTTTTCCCATATTTCCTATTGAAATTAAGAGAACCTTAAGAAGGGAGGGCCGTCGTCTTACAACAGCCGTAGATGACATTAAAAGCGCATCGCTCAAAGAACTAAAGGCTGCCATACATCTCAAAGATCGAGAGTTTGAGAGAAGTGTTTTTAAGGGGGGATTGGAAGAAGCGCTGGCGCACAAGAGTGAATTAATCTCCAATTGGGGGACTACTCTGAAAGGTGACCAAACATCAATTGTATTAAGAATAAATAAATGAATATTATTGTCCGGAATATTGAAATTCCCGTTAATATTTGAACACACCTCGAAAATCCGGATCTGATCTATCGAAACAAATTGTGTTGGGGCTTAATAATGATTATTTTCACGTCTGCGTTCATAACCTTGTTCGTTTAAAGAATATCTACGTCTTAATACCGGTGTAGTCTAAGAAGTCTTTACCTCTACGCTCGATTTAGACATTTAGACAATGTTTATATATATATATACTGTGAAGAGTAGTTAGAGATTTAAGACTCGTATATATATATGTATATGAATTATTACGAAGACGGTGTCGTCTGAGAAATCAATAGCAGGGGGTCGCTGAGACCAGGGGGATGAATGTGGAAAGGGGGTGAATCGCCTTGACGTCCGACATTTTCAATTAAAAATACCAGCCATCTTTGAAAATTAAATCGAAATTAATCCATGGACCTTTTTCATTTTTTTCCCCAATCTCAGAATAAAACCCGAGAAGATTGGAAAAGACGAGAGGAGAATCCTTCATTCTGCTAACATGGCGAGTTCTTTTTTCCAAAGACGTAATTAATTCACACTATATAGAAAACAATAATTAAATATTAATAATTAATTAAAAAATGAACCATACATGTGATATGGGCAGGAAAAAACATTCGTAAGAAAAAGGTAATTTTTATGCTAAAAAAATGTGGAGATGGCAATAAAGAGAGATTTCTTGGAAGAAAGAGTGTTAAATCGATATATCGAATTTATTAAAATCAATATATCGACCTGACTTGGGTGACTGATTCGATATATTCGATACATGTGAGAGTTTGTGAGAAAAATTAGAGTTTAATGGAGTAAGGATGGTTTTTTACAATAATCCATGTGTAAAATAATATTTGGACGGCACAATATCACACAGATTAAATTGTTAACCGGTAAAAGAACGAGTCGATTGTTTGAGCTTTCGGCCAACTCCGGAGGCCTTCTTCAGGTCAGACTATATATCAAGCATGTTTACAAGTATATTTACAAGTATAATTATTTGGTAATCTACCGGTTAAGGTAGGTTTTTCGATGGACACGACTATCAAATAAACATTTTGTAACTATAAAAAAATCCAATTCACAACTTACTCTATATCAGGTCCCTCTTCATCTCTGCGTACTTCTTTCCTCCCTTCATCCCGTCCAACATCCCTATTCCTATCCCTACTTAATCCTCTACCATTAACATTCTCCTCTCTAAAACAGTCTTCTTGAATATCTAACTATTTCCCATCAATACGCCCTTTATCCATATTTCATCTGCCTCCATAGGATTTGTGTCTGATTCCTATTCCAAATAAGGCAAACACTATATCATGTGAGGATTACAGAACAATAAGTTTGATATCCCACGCAGCTAAAGTTATTCTCAAGGATCATCAACAAAAGGATAAGAGAGTAAGGCAAATAATTACTTAGGGGATGATCAGTTTGGGTTCAGGATAGGAAGAGGTACGCATGTGATGCCATTGCAGTAATGAGATCACTAGTCGAAAGAGGAATATATGGAATACAATCAGGACGTATTTGCCTGTTTCGTATGATTATAGGAATAAGGCGTTTGATAGAGTGAATTGGGAAAAACTAATGCTTGTATTGCAGAAAATAGGAATGGATTGGAATAGGGACAGGAGACTAATCCGCAACCTGTACATGTCTATCAGTATGCTATCAGGTGCGAGTGGAGAACGGAGAGACCGGATGGGCAATGTTAGGAAGAGGTGTAAGGCATGGGGTGTACATTATCACAGGTGCTGTTCACTGTATATGTGGAGGAAATGATTAAGAAGGCATTATGGGAAGAACTGTAGAGATGATAGGAATGAAAGTCGGAGGGGAATTGGTGTAAAATCGGTTAGGTTTGCTGATGACCAAGCATTAGTTACTCATTCAGCCAATGAAGGGGTTGCAAGCATTGCTGAGTGAATTGGAGGTTCAGTGCAATAGATATGGGACGAGAATCAATATTAACAAAACAAAGGTTATTGTGGTTTCATGCAAGAAAGAAAAAGGCTTCAGCTGAACATTAAAATAGGATAGGGGAAAAATAGAGCAGAATAGAACAGTTTATATACGGATCTCCTTGTTGTGGAAGGAGGCACGAATGTAAATTGTATTAATTAAACGAACGGTTCGCCTTTTTGACCGATTCATTTGTGTGATACATTCGTTTAACACGAGATTCGTTCTCGATTTCATTCTTTATTCTACCTTGTCGCCCAGGTAAAAACAAAAGAAGACGGAAGAGCGACGTTTTCGTGGGAGTAATAATTGCTCTCGCGGAGTGATCGGTTCTTTTTCCTGTCCATCTTCCCATTTCACTTCGACACGCATGACGTCACCTTGCGCCCGCCGCCATATCTGCCAATCAACCGCCTCGCCCCGCGCGACTCTTTTGTTTTCCCCTCCTCCCCCTTATATCTCTCTCTTCCCTTTAGACCTGTCCTTCAAGTTGGAGAGAGGGCTTCCATCACAGCCCTTCGCTTCTCCCAAGCCGCCCGTCAATCTCAAACTGGTCCAGTCATCCCCCTGGACGGAAAAACGAAACAGTTGAAGGACGACCTGCGTATCTCCGACTTAACATCAACTCAATGATGACTCTCAAGAAATGTATCCATCAAATAACCCGACCGACCCTTTCGAGATCTATCATTCAGCTCATTAAAAAATTAACAACAAGAGGCTAGGCTTAAAACTAACGCACACAAGCTTTTAGATCATTAAAAAATGATCTTAAAAAAACACTGTTCATCGTGGCACGTGGAGGTAACATTCCCCCTCAACACGCATGCGCAGATTTGAGGTCGTCACATCGTGTAGTGTATATATTGAGAAACGGAGGAAATATGGAGTTTACGTGTTCTGGTGATCTCTATGTCAATACGAGAGTCAAACAGCGTCAAACTTAATGAGTGACTCCTACTTTGAGATTAATAGTCGTTCGAAGGCTGTTTATGGTGAGGATGCTGTCGATAGGTCCACTGTATAATCGATGGGTGGTGAAATTTCGTGGTTGTGGGCCTGGAAATGCCAAATAATTGTAGATGACACACTTGCAGCGGACGTCCTAATCACTGATCAACAGACGATACAAACATCGCTCAAACTCGATTCTAAGATTTGATTCAATTTAATGTCCGGTGAATCACTCATCAAAAGCGTAATATCATTGCAAACCATATATTGGACAATAATATCCAATTGTGGAACGTGTGTCGGCCATTCATTAATTGAAGAACAATTAGGGATATACCGTATAAATCTTTTTACGATGGGTACCACGCCGTACCACACAGAAGACGAGAGAACAAACAAAACCCTCCTCATTATTATTCCCATAGCGATCTTCTTTCGCCTTTTGCAATATTTATTTAAGTTCCTCCCAAATCAAGAGAGAGACACCTCAAAGGGTAATCATTACACCTCAATGGACGATCAGATGAGGTGTGAAGGTAGCTAATTCTATAAGTCATGGATTCGAGAAGATTCAGAAGAGTTTTACAGTGTCTATAGCCTTCCTAACTGATACCTTTCTGAGTCACCTCGCATTTTCCATATATACCATGATACATTCCCATTTTTCTTCGATAGTACTCAGTTCTTTACCGTCATCCATCATTTTCTCTACAGCCTCCTGATACTCCTTCCTCGTTAATTCATTTACTGCTTCTAAATTCCATTTTTTAGCCCGTCGCCCTTGCCTTATCTTCTTGAAACGAACATTACATTTCATAACAACTAAATTGTGGTCAGAGTCCGCATCCGCTCCTGGGAAACTGTGCGAATTTATCACACTGTTCCTAAACCTGTGCCTAACCATAATATAATCTAACTGATACCTTTCTGAGTCACCTGGCATTTTCCATGTATACCTACGCCTTTTGTGGTGTCTAAACCATGTGTTAGTGATGACTAACCCCTGTCTCCTGCAGAATTCAATTGCTTTCTCCCCGCGTTCATTCCTCGTGCCTAACCCATAGTCCCCCACCTCACCACCATCTCTTCCTTCGCCTACCGTCGCATTCCAATCCCCCATCACTATCAAATGTTTCCCTGCAGGAACACTCGCGATGATATCCTCTAACTCATCATACATCCTATCGACTTCTTCCTCCTTGTGGTTGCTCGGTGGCATGTATACCTGAACAATGACCAAGTTCGTCGGCTCTGCTTTAATCTCTACGAGTACGATTCTATCTGTTGCTTGCTCTATGTTGACTACGCTTCTTCCTACCTCTTAATGCAACACTGCTTATGTCACATATTTGTAATATATCGATTTTATACACGATTAATCGCAGACACCAATTTCAATTGAAACTTTGCTAATATATACAACTCATCACGGGGTAGTTTCTCACTTTCTGAGGTAAATAATAAGACAATTACAATCTATGTGGAACAATGTACACTTAATTATTAAGATGAACCATTTGATCTTCTAATGCCGTTCGTCGCCTAGCAACAAAACGATCAATAATGGAATTACTGCGAATAATTTCGGAGAGGGGAGATTTAATTTTTATCGTCAATGAGGCGGACTCCTTTTGCCCATCACGTCGCTGATGTGATGGTCACCATAGTTACGAAATTATTGGGGGTGAGAAATTTAAGCATCTTTTTTAAAAAAATTTAATTGTTTATTTTTCTGTTGCGTCACATCCAATTGGATGTTATTTCGTCACTCACTTGTTTATATTTTCAGAGAGATAAATTTCATTACAAGTAAGTCCGTGCCTTGTTTTTTTATCTGTTAATTACGGGCGATTGGCTCGATATTCAAAATGTATTAATTAAATGTATACATACACAACAGAACTGTGTTCAATTTGAACTGATGTGACATATATATATATATATATATATATATATATATATATATATACATATATATATAATATGTATATATATAAAACCATAAACACAGTAATCAACCCTAATAAGGTCGGTTTAGTAGGTGATGGTAGAGCTCACCCATGCACCATAAGCCCTATACGGCGTGTGAATGTTCACACATCAGGTTAGGGGGGCCAGTTCCTTTCCCTGTGCCGGTTATGGTTTCCCAGGAAGATCTGGTACCCGAAAAATCAACTAGCTTGGGTGGAGCTGCAGGTGCAAACAGAGTGCCTTATTGCCCTGGGAATCGAACCCGGGACCCTCCAGTAGTCAGTAGTCCAACCCTCTACCCACTGGACCACCGCAACCCATATATATATATATATATATATATATATATATATATATATATATATATTTATTTATTAGGTAATCTACCGGTTAAGATAGGTTTTTCGATGGACACAACTATCAAATGAACATCTTGTGATTCCAAACAAATCCCAATCCAGCAACCTACTCTCTATACATCAACTCCCTCCCTTCATATCTCTGTGTGTACTTCCTTCTTCCCTTAATCCCCTATCTATAAGACATCACCTATCCCCTGTTCCTGCCCTTGTTTCCCCAACATTCTCCCCTCTATTACAGTCTTCTTCAACATCCCTCTATTGCCGCTTAAATCAGCTATCTTTCATCTGCCTCGATAGGATTCCTCTCAACTTACTCTAACTTCTACCAGGCAGATGATAATTTCCATATATATATGAATATATATATATATATATATATATATATATATATATATATATATATATATATATATATAACTTAGACAGTAACACACAGCACGAGAACACATAAAAAAAACACTCACTATAATATCTTAATAATTTCGACGGACTCGAACTCCGTCTTCTTCGGAAGATAAGACATGACTCATATACATACATATATATATATATATATATATATATATATATATATATATATATATATAAAACTTATGCAGTCTGACCTGAAGAAGGTCTCCGGAGTAGACCGAAAGCTCAAATAATGTACAATGTGAGTGTTCTTTTACGTGTTTTATTCTGTGTTCTATTGTGCCGTGCAAAAAGTTATATATATATATATATATATATATATATATATATATATATATATACATATATATAATTATTTAGACATATTGCATAGGCAGACGATCAACAGTCAAAATGGCCCCGCGGGAATATATAAATAAATAAATTGCAACAGAATAATTATTCGAAATAAATAATTAATCTCACGAGAGACGGACGCTAAACGTAATTCGGACGTCCAGCGTAATTATACATTGGAACATTAATTGATCCGACTACGCCATCTTTGAAGAGGGCTTGTCGTCAAACGGTTTCCATGGCGACAGCATCCCTCAAACAACAAGCAAATAATCCCCTTTTGTGTCATGGAATACTCGAAACGATGTACCAAACAAACATATATTCAAATAATAGCACGCGGAGTTTTTTGAAACAATTCCGAGTGGAAATGGTGACCGCAATTGGATTAGCGTCATTCTTTCTCATAACAACAGCGTTGTTTAGCGTCGCCGTGGAAACGCGACAGAGAAGACAGTTGAGCGACGATGAGCGAAGCTCATTTTTACGAATTATATTCCTCTCCTTTTATACCTATTAAGTCTGACGCCATAACAGTGACGTAATTTCGCCTACGTAACCCAAGTCAATTACGTAATATATTATTATGGGGCTGTGTGCCTATTATGCGTAACCTAGCAACCATGTCCACATGAATCTATCAAAATGGCGGCTATGTTATCGTATTCGTTAAATGTTTTTTATTCAGGGCCAAACAATTATGCTGACTGTATTTAATACATACGTGGTATGTGCGGTAAATCCGCGAACTAATACAATATGGCCGTCTGTGCTTGGCAGACAGCTGTTTATACGGTGATAATGCTCGGAATAAGAAAACATCCATCTTTAAAGTGGATTAAGTGTCTTAGAAAGATGGCAAACGAGACAAGACAGGCCAAGACGGGTGATGATACAAGGCCTTTAAAGACCTTCAAACCACCACCTGTGTGTTGACATTGACAGTAACATTGATCGTGTGTGCAATGGTCCATTGTCCTCCTTCTTACCAATGATCGTAGTCATATTAAAACTGTCCGAAGAATGATATCTGAAGAATAGCGAACTGAATCTAGAATGGAAAATCAACAGTGCAACCACAATACTAATACTAATTCACTATCTTAACATATTATAGGATGGATGGATGGATCAATGGACCATAATGACACAATGCACCTGCACACACTGATTCATTTGGAGCATTGATTGAATTCGTCGCCAGTTTAATAATATCCAATGAACCTTGTTGATCCATTGATCATCATTCCTCCTTATATTCTTATTCTTATAGATCTCCTCTCGCCCCCTTTGAGACTACTTTTCTCCAAATTCCCATTTAAATGTGATTAATTGGGGATTACATACATATATATCTAACTGTGTGGTGTATACATTAGATGTGTGGAAGACAATAATAATAATAATAACAGAGCAAGAAACGAGAGACGATATAGAATATTATATAAAAAGAGAGCCTAAATATATAACTACTGCTGCTGCTTAAAGGAGGACTTCCATCCAAGGGTGCTTCACTATTAAACATTAGTGGAATGGAATTAAGAAGAAGATGGGATAATAATAAAAAGGCATTGTTACGTATGAATGGAGAGTACTTTGAAGAAGAATAGGGGAGATGACGACAACAGAACCATCATCGATAGTAGACTCAGAAAGCTGGAAAGGAAAAATCTCAGAGAAGCTTAGACACAGAATAATTAGGAGGAGGAAAAGGGAATTGAGATATGAGACACAGTTGTAGTATTAGCGAGATGTTTAACAGGAAAAAGTTCGTTAAGAATACTGTGTGATATACATGGAGAGCGTGGTTATGTTATGTCTGGCTAGGGAAACGTGGTGGTCATTGATAAGCAGGAGGTGGATAGGATTGGATAGACGTAGGTTGGAGGCTGTTTGAGAGAGATGGGGGTGTGTTTTGAAGAATGTAAGAAGGATGTGAAATGGACCGAAAGAAGGAATTAGCAAATGAGGAATGAATAGCTAGATAGATGCTTCATTCGGTGTCAATCGGAAATACTAGTGTTTTATAGGACGTCTTGAACCATTAAAATTTGGGAATAACACTGTAAAAGGCGTGGTACTAGTTAAAGATAGTAATGGTGCTTAGTGAAACGAATGTGAAATCTATCATAAAAAATTAGTTACTCAGTTTTTTCCTATTTTTTTAACTGAACGAGGTACGACATTAAACATTTCTCTTGAATATTAGAGGCGTCGGTAGACCTTGTGTACAAGAGTCACACTTAATGAATTTTTATCAATGTCAATGGACGTATTGACTGTGAAACCTAATGAACTATTAAGAATACAATCACTGTAGTTTGTAGTAGAATAGAGCAGATTAGGACATGGATTGACCAACATAAGGTGTCTAGTGTCTATATTTACCGTGTTGACTAATTAACCTATCAACAACCCCTAAAACCTGCAGTGGAGTTACCGAATCGTTGTTAATATCGTATCGATATGATCGACTGCAATGATTCCTCGATAAACTTATATAATATCGATAATCTCGAGATTAAAACACTAATGAGAGCTCAGTTAATGATTTTCAAAATGAGAAAGCGTTCGAGTTCTACAGAGGAATGAGTTTAGATAACACGGAGTTTACAACTTAATCAAGAATCGACGTAGGCCTCGTTGCCTTGAAATATTCCGATAGATACCCAGTTAGATTTTATGAAAAAGGTATTAAACCATGGTTGGCAGGGCTTCTATGGTACGGACATATATTTGGATCATTGGTTGTAATTAAATGCTATATAAAATTGCAAAAAAGTTGGGAAATTGCTAAAATAGAACCTTGAAGGTATGGCGGGGTGGACACAGGAAGAAGTGTCTGGAAAAAGCTTAATGAATTTAAAACAATGAAGATCGGGGATTGGGAATGGTTGAAGGGAGGTTATTTGCGCTCAGTGACGAGATAGAAGATGCATTTAAAGAAACTAGATTTATAGATTTAAACTAGAAGATTTATTTATATTAAGAAGGAATTGAAGAGACTGGGGAAAGGGAAATAAGTGGAGAGCTCAGTGCGATGATTTCAATGAATTTCAGACATGAGAAAAACGATAGACGGTAAAAAAGAATGCAGGAGATCAGGCTGAAATTTGTAAATTATTGCACTGCTCTGAAATTGTTTAATAAAAACGCATATTGGCGGATTAATCCATCATAAATTAACAGCTGCGACTCGTCCCATATTTTCTTGGAGGATCAGGACATATTAAGAGAAAAATCGTTACATTTGAAGGAGGTAGCTTTAGAAACAGAGAGGTTACACAGGATCGCACCCAAAAGTGGTAAAACTGATTTTCTCTGGCGCGAACGGAGCGGTGGAGGGGGGTCTCCCTGGCAGAATAAGGTGGAGGAAACTCTTGGCAACAGAACGACACTAAGCTCAGTCTCCTGCTGTTTGTCGTTGAGTGAGGACACCGTTTTTAGTTCGGCAAGTTTTTTGTCCGCGTCGAAAAACAAAATGAATCTGAATTTTAGAGCAACGTTATTCCGTGACGTTTTGTGCGAAACTCGCAGAAGGCGGCAACTGAGACCCTCGATATGATCAAGCAGGCTTATGGGGACACTGCCTTAAGCCGTTCCACAGTATTTGAGTGGCACAAGTTGTTTAAAGAGGGTAGGGAGCTCGTTGAAGACGACCATCGCTCCGGACGGCCGTCGACGGCAAGAACCGACACGAATGTGGACAGAGTGAGGACACTGCTGAACACAGACAGACGCTTAACCAGTGAAGAAATTGCAGACCAGTTGGGTCTGTCTGCATCCAACGTCCAACGCATTATTTCACAGGATTTGGCCATGCGCAAGGTGTGCGCCAAGATGGTGCCATGGCGTGCTCGTCTTCAGACAGCTCCTGGCCCAATACGGCGTTGCCGCACCCGCTCTGTTCTACCGATCTGGCACCACGGGACGTCTTCTTCTTCCCCCTGATGAAAAGATAGCTCAAAGAACGACGTTTTGACTCGATAAAGGCCGTTCAAGAGGCTTCGACGAGGGTCTTCAACGGCATCCCCAAAGAAAATTTCCAGCGGGCGTACGGGGAATGGGAGCAACGTTATACTAAGTGTGTAGCAGCTCAAGGAGCACACTTTGAAGATTATTAAGTCGATGTAAGTATATCGTCAATTAAATTCTTGTAAAAAAATCACTTCTACCCCTTTTGGGTGCGTCCCTGTAGTCGAGGGCAGCCTTGGTTCAGGAATACTAGAGAGAGGGATAGAGGAACCGCCAATGGGGGGGAAGTCGAATAGACGGTAGGGATAGCTGAACATACGCAGAATTACTAAAATCGCGAATAGAAAAATGGAATGAAGGCATTTCTTGAATTTATACGGATTGTTTAATTAATTACGGATTAAATTTGTCAATATCGTTTGCAGATAATGTTAATTGAGATAATGTTGAATATGGAAGTATATCGGAAGGATAAGCGACTAGTTACAAACTTGTTTATCTGCTCAATTGTTTTAACGAGTTTAAAATAAAAAAACGATGAAAAAATACGATTATTATAAGAGTTACGATTCATTATCTGACATATATCGATCAAAACTAAAGTCTAATATGGAATGTTAAGCACACAAACAGGAAATACTGAATATCGACATTAAAATCGCTATCGAAACATCGAACATACGTGGCAATGATATCGATATTGCATATTTAACACATCAACACGTTATTTAAAATGGATGAACATTTTTTTGGAGCAAAACAGTGAATATTATAAAAGAATTCACGAAGAATCGTGCATAAGGGATGAATTTACCTTACACCGCACGGGATTGTGGGGGCAGCACCGATACTCACCTGAAACAAATGTGAAACGAAATTGTTAACATTCTGGAGAGACATTGTTCCATTTTATATGCACATATATTTGGCATTTTAAACCCAATATCGATATTTTGTCAATATATACCTTATTTAAAAGAATTATTAGCACTTATTCACAGACAGAGAATTATTTTAATTAATATTTCCATAAAAAACGACATATAAATATATAGGCAGTGTTAGGAAGAGGTGTAAGGCATGGGGTGTCCATTATCACCGGTGCTGTTCAACGTATATGTGGAGGAAATGATTAAAAGAGGCATTATGGGAAGAACTGTAGAGATAATAGGAATGAAAGTCGGAGCGGAATTCGTGTAAAATCGGTTAGGATTGCTTGGATGACCAAGCATTAGTTGCTCAGTCAGCCATTGAAGGGTTGCAAAGCATTGCTGAGTGAATTGGAGGTTCAGTGCGATAGATATGGGATGAGAATCAATATTAATAAGACAAAGGTAATTGTGGTTTCACCCAAGAAAGAGAAAGGCTTCAGTTAACTGTAAAAATAGGATAGGGGAAAAAATAGAGCAGAATAGAACAGTTTATATACTACCTTGATCAATGAGTTCCCGGAATTTATTCAGAAAATTAAAAATACAAGTTTATTCATCTAAATCTATATTGTCTGTATTGTAGTAGGTATCTGTGGAAGTGTTTTGGACCAACACCACGGTGTCAAAGTAGTATTGGGGACGTAAGGAGAAGAAGAATTGCGCTATATTAGGTTTAAAGAGGCTTCCAAACACGATAAGGAGGAGGGAGTTGAAGTACTGGGGACGTCGGAGTATTAGTAAAATGTTTAAGACAAAAGACTCGCGTGAGAATACGCTTTAAATATGGAGCGAAGCTATGTGTGGCTATGGAAACGTGGTCGCTCAAGCAGGAGGATAGGAAGCGTACATTGGAGGCTATTGTAGATATGTGAGTGTGTTTTGAAGAATGTAAGGAGGATGTGAAATGGACCGAAAGAAGGAAAACTAGCTAGGAATTACTAGGTATGTTGTGAAAAATCCTATTGGAGGCAGATGGATGAAAGGCGTATTGATCGGCAATGGTGGGATGTTGAAGAAGACTGTAATAGAGGGGAGAATGTTCATGACGGATGAGGAGTAAGTAAGGATAGGGATGTCTTATGGATAGGGGATGAAGGGAATTTGTTTAAAAGACAAAAGAAGGAGGAATAGCGTACGGCAATATACGATTGAGAAACATACATACAAGGAGAGAATCCCAGAGAGACGACCAGTCAACTTCCATATTTGGTATATTATAAACCAATTACGTAATCAGCGTGTCTCCCGACCAATCCCGTCCCTTCCTCCATCCGGAAGGTCGCATTGGGCACCCGACCCCGTCCCACCTCATGGTTTTAAAGTCGCAGCCAATCAGCGACGTGGATTCAAACGTCGACGCCCCCAACTGATTGGTCCGGACGTTTAAATGTGCGGTCACGACGGAAGCGTCCTCAGAGCTTCTTGCGGTCGGTCGGTTTAAACATTTCGGACAAAAGAAGGGCGAATTCCGCACGACGTCCAACATGGCGGAAACGAGTAAACCCATCCCTTGTGGACATCGTCAGCTCGTGTGTCAACCGTGAGAATCTGTTAAAAAGTTGGTCTTTTTACCTAGATAACTCTAAAATACCTAACAAAACATAACCAATCCACGTCATATTTGTCGTAGATTGGAGGCCATTTGAGAGAGAGAGAGAGATGTGGGTGTGTTGTGAAGAATGTAAGGATGATGTGAAATGGACCGAAAGAAGAAGGAATTAGCGAATGAAGGGAAGTGTGGTATAGCTAGTTGGGGTGGGGGCGAAGAGAGGGGTCTACATCTACATCTACATAAATACCCTACGAGCCACCAAAAAAAGGTGTGAGGCAGGGGGTGTAGCACCAAGAGGGAAGGGTAAGAGATGATTGGGTTGGGGTTTATTCAAATAGGTGAGGAAAGATGGGGGGAACCTGTAAGAAAAATAAATATATATACATACATACATGCATATACATATATATATATACACATACATACATATATGTTTATACACACACATACACATATGCATACATATCATCGCGCAGTCCCTTACCTGTACGTTAATACTTATTGTAATGAACTAACTCCTGGGGAATGTCGGCTACAAGCATTCTTTGGGTTTGTTGGGAGTAATCCTATTGGTGGCAGATATTAAGGGCTTATTGATTGGCAATAGTGGGATGTTTGAGAAGACTGTAATAGAGGGGAAAATTTTGGGCAAGCGAGGAAAGGGCAGGAACAGGATAGGGATGTTGGACGGGATGAAGGGAGGAAGGAAGTACAAACAGAGATATGAAGAGTAGGGACCTTGATGTATAGAGGGTAGGTTGCCTGGATTGGGTTTTGTTTGGAGTTACAAAATGTTTATTTGATAGTTGTGTCCATCCAAAAACCTACCTTAACCGGTAGATTACCTAATAATAATAATAAGGGATATTTACCTTATGTATATGTATATAGACTCGTTAGAATACACTTTAAATATTGAGCGTAGCTATGTGTGGTAATGGATACGAGGTCACTGAAGCAGGAGGATAGACGTACGAGCGATGCGATGAATATCACATGGGCGAACGTTTCTTGCATTGAGGAATTTAATGACTGCCCTCACTTCACAACTGGCGGCGTTCTCAATTTTTTTAAACATTGTAAACAATCACAGAAACAACACAGGCAATGCTAGCGTCACGCAACTTGGCTCAGAGAAGGCAGACAAGCCACTGAAGCTATCTGACCTCGTCCAGCGGCTACTCGCGTCGTCAGCACTTCATGCGGCACGAACGGGTACTACTTTCCGGATGACCCTCGTAGATTGGAGGCCATTTGTGAGAGAGAGATGTGGGTGTGTTGTGAAGAATGTAAGGAGGATGTGAAATGGACCGAAAGAAGAAGGAATTAGCAAATGAGGAAGTGTAGCTAGGGATGGTGATAGGGGAGGAGAGAGGTTTGTTGGGAGAAATCCTATGGAGGCAGATGAAAGATGGATGAAAGGCGTATTGATCGGCAATAGTTGGATGTTGAAAAAGAGTGTAATAGAGGGGAGAATGTTAATGGCAGAGGAGGAGTGAGTTGGAATAGATGAATATGGGATGTCTTATTGATAGGGGATGAAGGGAGGAAGGAAGTACACAGAGATAAAGAGGGAGTTGATGTATATAGAGTAGGTTGCTGGATTGGGTTTTGTTAGGAGTTGCAAAAATGTTTATTTGATAGTTGTGTCCATCCAAAAACCTACCTTAACCGGTAGATTACCTAAGACTGGTACATATGCGATATACTTCCTGTTACTTGGACGAAATCATAAATATATGTACATACTTTGTGTTGCAAATGTGTTACCAAGGAACCGAGCTTATTTGTTTGTACGCTAGAGGGTTGTTGGTGTGGGAGTGTTCTTGGGCGTGCGGGTGTGCTGTTTCCATGACGACGCGGGGTCCAGCAAATGAATGGAGACGTCCGCGCTTCCTCTCCGTGGTTTTTAGTGTCATGGACTTCCGTCCGGAGGGAACTCCCGAGTCGGCGTCCGGACCAATCAGCGGTCCATATTCATAATTGCATTAATTACGTCTTCGTCGCCCTTGTACGCCCCGAATTAAGGCGGGACGCTCGCACTGGACCCGAACCAACACACACACACACACACGCACGCTCCACGTGTAGTCACGTGACCGAATATGAGAGAGAGAGAGAGATGGAGTTGAGTTTCTCTTTTTTTCCCCAATCTGCGCAGGCGCAGACGAGAAACAAAATCATAACGAATTGATTAGGTTCTCATGGCGACCTATTGGAAGATGGCGCGGGCGAGATTAATAATAAGTAATACCAAGTGTGATCACGAAAATAATACCTAATTATCAACAATTATTAACGATTAATAATTGCTTTCTCCTCTATTTATCTGTGTTTAGCCATTGTCAACATTGATCGTGTGTGCAATGGTCCCTTGTCCTCCTTCTTACCAATGATCGTAGTCATATTAAAACTGTCTGAAGAATGACATCTGAAGAATAGTGAGAACTGAATTTAGAATGGAAAATCAACAGTGCAACCACACAATACTAATACTATTTCACTATCTTAACATATTGATGGATGGATGGATGGATCAATGGACCACAATGACACAATGCACACTGATTCATTTAGAGAGCATTGATTGAATTCGTCGCCAGTTTATTAATATTCAATGAACCTCGTTGATTCATTGATCATTGTCATTCCTCCTTATATTCTTATTATATACATCTCCTCTCGCCCCCTTTGCGACTACTTTTCTCCTAACCGGCACAGGGAAAGGAACTGCCCCCCCTCCCTGATGTGTGAATATTCACACGCCGTATAGGGCTTGGTACATGGGTGAGCTCTACCATCACCTACTAAACCGACCTTATTAGGGTTGATTACTGTGTTTATGGTTTATATATATATATATATATATATATATATATATATATATATATATATATATATATATATATATATATATATATATATATATATATATATATATATATCAGCCGGTCGCGGTGGTCTAGTGGGTAGAGCGTTGGACTTGTGACCACCGGAGGGTCCCGGGTTCGATTCCCGGGCAAGGCACTTTGGGCACCTGCAGCTCCACCCAAGCTAGTTGATTTTTCGGGTACCAGATCTTCCTGGGAAACCATAACCGGCACAGGGAAAGGAACTGGCCCCCCTACCCTGATGTGTGAATATTCACACGCCGTCGGGCTTGGTACACGGGTGAGCTCTACCATCACCTACTAAACCGACCTTATTAGGGTTGATTACTGTGTTTTTTTAATATATATATCAATATATTGTTACATAATATCAGACTTCAATCGTGAATTTCTATCCATAACATACATCACTCATCACTGGGATCCATTTCACGTCTCTTAAACATCCTGATGGAATTTTTCCCAGTATCCTTGTCGGAGTAAATTTGGCAGAAAAGAACTAGATAAGGTCTAGGCAGGAAATACGCTAGATTCGCCAGAAGAATGGTTACGATGAGACGACACTTGAGTGACAGGTATTCTTAGAAGAATTAGGCTTGGTGCCAATTGAGATTGAAAGAGGGGAAGGGAGAATTGGTCGGAATTCACGGCGAGGTTTAAGGAGACACCCGAGTTCACTAAGACGCAAGTGAATAAATGCTATATGTCCATTGGATTTACAGTTCAGGACAAGATTTAACACTGCGTAGACTAAGGTACGCGGTGGGTTCGAAACATAACGAGATTCTTCAGAAACGCCAATAACTTCGTTGGCCAAAGAAATGATAAACACATCACTGTCAACTAATAGTCTTGGGAGATAATATTTAACAATATGCACTTTGAACTTTAACAACATATTAATTACGAAGTGTGTTCAAAACACAACGAGAATTCTTTCATTTCGCGAGCTTGGAGAGTCCGCTTGTCAAACTTTTTTCCTATTATTATGTTGGTATACGTGCCCCTGAAGTATGATATAAAACTTTCAGCTGTTTCCATCGTGGACTTTGTGTCTGTGACTAAGCCACTTAAAGGTTAGAGACGTGTTTTAATGAGCTCGGAGCGATTTTCCTTTGTTAAAAGAAATGGATCAAAGAATTTGTATCATCTAATTTTGCGTAAAAAATTAGATAAAGGGGAAAAAAAAGTGTGTGTGAGTGAAATGTCTTGAAATTAAAGGTAACTAAATGGTGTGAGTCTGCTATGAGTGAATCAAGAGTTTACTACGAGTGGTATATAAGCGTCGTGTTTCCAATAAGAAGGCCGTGAAGACCTTGAAGATGAAGACGGACGCAATCAGATGCCCCAGCACATCAACAATCGATGAAAACGTGGATTAAAAGTGAATTAAGAAATAGTTAATAATGAACGATCACCGAATCACAATTAGAGAGAGGTCGCTATTGATGAATGATGTTGGCATATATCGATTGGATCATTGGATCATGGCATCACTTCCTATTTATTGGGAATGAAACATGGCGTGGCAGTGAAATTCGTTCCAAAAATGGCTTCTGCACCAATGCACCAGCTCACACACACTTAGATTGCTTGTTCGTGAGTGTTTGGCCAAAAACAATACTGTACACACGATGTATGTAGCCTCCCCCAGCCAGCCTCCTCCATATTCGCCAAGATGTGGATTATCTCCGTGTTTGACTTTTTCCCATATTTCCTATTAAAATCAAGAGAACCTTAAGAAGGGAGGGCCGTCGTCTTACAACAGCCGTAGATGACATTAAAAGCGCATCGCTGAAAGAACTAAAGACTGCCATACATCTCAAAGATCGAGAGTTTGAGAGAAGTGTGTTTAAGGGGGGATTGGAAGAAGCGCTGGCGCACAAGTAAGTGCATTAATCTCCAATTTGGGGGACTACTTTGAAAGGTGACCAAACATCAATTGTACGAGAATAAATGAATGAATATTATTGTCCGAAATATTAAGGTTTCCGTTAATTTTATATTACAGAACACACGTCTTATTCTATGGAAAGGCGGGAGAATGTTCATGGCAGACGAAGAAGTAGGGATAGTGTGGAATAGGATAAGGGTAGGGATGTCTAAGATATGGATATACACGGACTAATACACACAGATTGACAATGTCTAGGGTGGATACCAAATATGTATTAAAATTAGGAAATATAGACAATGAATAGGAGATTTGTTGAAAAGATGGAAATCAAAATCGTGGGTTGTAAACATGACTAATTTAAAGCGTTATATTAGTTTTATAAGTTGTCTGAAAGGATGCCCTGGGCAACCGCTGTGTTGTCTACAGACACCCTATCCCTTCCCTGGAGGCTCCAGCATTCATATAAATGTATTAGGTGAATTTTAACTCAGGCGAGACAATAATTTAAGACAAAAGTCCACTTTGACCATTTCCTAAGATCTTTCCACTCGTTCTACACTCATACTTCCGCTTGAGTAGTATTCAAGGCTCCGGGCTACGATCTGGAGCCTCCAGTATTCGTGTATAAACGCTGGAGGCTCCAAAATTCGTTTTAATATAATCACTTGAAGAGGTCCATTACGTTTCATGTGTTTGATTTGTAGGGAAACAATTTTTTTATATCAATTACTCGTTTTTTAAATGTTTGCTGGAGTCGTACTCCATGGAAGGAGGCCTTGGGCTACGATCTGGAGCCTCCAGTATTCGGATCTAACCACTGGAGGCTCCAAAATTCGCTTGAGTATTATTCCTGGAAGGGACAGAATACGTTTTAAGTGATATTCTTTTCTTAACCAATTTCCAAAATCAATAACTCGTTTTGTAAATTACTGCTGGAGTCATATTCCATGAAAGGAGGCTTTGGGCTACGATCTGGAACCTCCAGTATTAGGGTCTAACCACTGGAGGCTCCAAAATTTGCTCGAGTAGAATCCCTGGAAGAGACGGAATACATTTTAAGTGACATTCGATCTTTTACCATTTTTTCAAATCGATTAATCGCTTTCTAACTGCCTGCTGGAGTCATATTCCATGAAAGAAGGCCTTGGGCAACGATCTGGAGCCTCCAGTATACGTGTATAAATACTGGAGGCTCCAAAACTGTTGTAAATAGAATCGCTGGATGCGACATAACACATTTGACGTGATTTTTGTTTCAATCAACATTTTCAACATTTTTTTTTCAATCAATTCGTTTCCTATATGCCTGCTGGATTCAAAACCCAGGAAAGAAGCTTCGGGCTACGATATGGAGCCTCCAGTAACCGTGTATAAACACTGGAGGCTCAAATAGTCATGCTGATAGAATCGCTGGATGAGACATTACGCATATGACGTAATTTTGACGACATTGTTTCAATTTACGTAAAAATGAGATTGGCTTTTTAGTGTTTAAGGTCCCGTATGGTTGATGAACGGCTCGCGAGACCGGTTCGTTCAGGCGATCCGGTCGGGTGACCGACTCACCACGACCGCATTGTCGAGACCATCTTTTCTCCATCTCTCTCTCTCTCTCTCTATTTCTCTCGCCCTCCCCTCACTGCAGCCATCTTAAAGCACCCCTCTCCCCCCGCCCTCCCACCCTCTCCCCCCCCCCCCATCTGCTCCGTAGAGGCAATACAGGTTGTCAAAAAAGACGTAATATATCGCGCGTTAGGGCTTTGGTCCCTGCGTCTGGTTTCTGTATAAAAGCGGCTTCCCCTTCCCCTCTCCTTAATGTGCTATCCTTCACTGAACACTCAAACCCCAAGCCCTGGCACACACACACACACACACACACGACGTCCTCCAGCTAAAGCTTCCAGATCCCACAAGACTCCAGCAACAACCTCCACTCATACCTCAACCAAACTCAGAATACGCAAAAAACCCCAACAAATACACTCAATACACTCCACGGGAGTTAAATAAACACTAAAAAACACATAAACAACAGCTGATACACCTTAGATTTTTTTAAAAAACACCTATTTTAATTAAAACGAAAATAAAAATCACAAAAACTTCAGTTTTCACACTTCGCGAACGTTGCCATGGTTACGAAGGGTTGCGCGCGGTCGCCATGACTGCCGCCGCCGCTGCTAGGTGGCGATGATGATGATGATATCATTCTCGCTCGCGTCGTCGTCTTGGTTATGTCGTTGCTTGGTTACGCGGCGGTCGTCATGGCAACCTCGTCGGCGTGCTGAACGCGTGCTTTGTTAAGTTTTGAGTCGGTTTTAAAAATTGAAAAATTTATAAACATTCCATGTCGACTTTGTTTCTACAATATTCTTTTCTTCAGGGCGGACTGTTAATTATATATATATATATACATACTGGTCGCGGTGACCTAGTGGGTAGAGCGTTGGACTGCTGACCAGAGGGTCCCGGGTTCGATTCCCGGACACCTGCAGCTCCACCCAAGTTAGTTGATTTTTCGGGTACCAGATGTCTTCTTGGGAAACCATAACCGGCACAGGGAAAGGAACTGGCCCCCCTTAATACCCTGCTAATGTGTGAATATTCACACGCCGTATAGGGCTTGGTACATGGGTGAGCTCTACCATCACCTACTAAACCGACCTTCGGGTTGATTACTGTGTTTATATATATATATATATATATATATATATATATATATATATATATATATATATATATATATATATATATATATATGTTTATACACATATATATTAGGTAGGTTTATCACAGGCTATATTAGGTTTATACACACACACACAGATATATATATATATATATATATATATATATATATATATATATATATATATATATATATATATATATATATATATATATATATATGTATGTATGTATATATATATATGTTTATACACATATATATTAGTATTACACTTCCTCATTTGCTAATTCCTTCTTTCGGTCCACTTCACATCCTCCTTACATTCTTCACAACACACCTACATCTCTACAATCGCCTCCAATCTACGCTTCCTATCCTCCTGCTTGAGTGACCACGTTTCCGCGCCGTACATAGCTACGCTCCATATCAGAGTTTTTACGAGTCTTGTCTTAACCTCCCTACTCACACGTCCCCAGTACTTAAGTCCCTCCTCCTTGAGAAAGCCTCCTTCCCTAGCATTGCAATTCTTCTCCTTACGTCCCTACCACTACTTACTTATATATATAAGTTATCATTAGAAAACTTGAGCGTGGTTGTGTGTGTCTATGGAAACATGGTCGCCCGTGGCGATCGCTTAACGATGTCTGCGTAACAATGATGTGGTTGTGACACAGTGGAAGGTAACAATAGCACCTTTCGCTCTGTTGTTAACTGACGCGATGACAATGGATATGCTTTACGAGTCTCCAAGTGTACGTGATGTGATCGCTCTTGAGTTTTGTTGTACTGCTGTCTCGGTACTCCTATTGTTGTACTGGCCAGCCAACAGGTTCACGTTTACACCGTTCCAAGAGTTAATAGCCTTCTGGTCCATTTAATTTCATTCCTGCTATTCCATCTGTCCGATACAACCGCTCAAATTTGTATTCATCACGTTCATCTCGACAAATCTTCTTAAACATCGATACATTAATACCTACCAATTGTTAGCAGGATAGGAAATTAGACTGTTCACTTTTGCGACGGCTTCCATGGTTACTGCATAACACTCGGTCGCCATGACTACGGTGAAAACTCGTCCTCGATGTTTTTGCGTCGCCAATTTGACTTCGCTTATCGCGTCTATTTTGTTATTTGTTATGGTATGGTTTTAAAAGTGTTTTTTTTTAATTTATAGGCGATTGCATGATTATTATCGACTGAAACATGCGTCTAACGAACTATGGAGTCATATGGATTGTTTTTCGATATATCGTAGCCTTTTCGCGCAAATTATTTCACTATTTTACACTAGATTAACATTCGAATGTCCATTCTATCTTAGACATTCCAATTCTGAGTGATTGAGCCGAGTTTTTCACGGTTAAAATAGATAATAGATGAATAGAGGAATATAGAAAGGGTGGATTGAATGTTCTTAATGTTGGATAACTCCAGATCGATATTATTACGCGTATAAAGTGAGCAGTGCTTTGATTGGTCGGACGAGGGATGGACTGTCCCACGAATCTAATGCCTTATCAATATGTACGAAATAAATCGGCGATAGATTGCATTTTAGCCAGGAATGTTGGCAGAAATGTTGGCGTATATATTGGCAGGAATTTGACCGGCTGTCGCAAGGCATATTGTCACAATGTTGGCGGGAATGTTGGCAGGAATTTGACAGGCTACAGAATTGAATGTTGTCGCAATTCTCCATACCCCTTTCAACATTCATGTCCCGCCAACATCTCGGCAATATTAATTACCAATATTATGTCAACATTCAGGTGAATATTCCTGCCAATATCTCGGCACCACTCCTACCAACATCCTGTCAATACGCAGTCCAACGTACTGTCAAAATTCATGTCAACATGCCCGAAAAATCCTGGCAAACTCAATTCCCACATACTGTCAAATTTCTCTCCAGCATCACGTCAACATTCATGCCAAGATTCCAGGCAATACCTTGGGGACACTAATGCCAACATATTGACAACATTGCCGCCATCATCTTGGCAACATTAATTCGTACATTTCGTCAACATTCATTGCAAAATCATGTCAACATTCCTACCAACATCCTGTCAATATTCCCGCCAACATATTGGCAATGTTTATTCCACAATCCTGTCAACGTTCCCGCTAACATTTCCGCGTAAATCTCGACAACTTTGGGTTCAACATTCCTACCAACATCCTGTCAATATTCCCGCCAACATATTGGCAATGTTTATTCCGCAATCCTGTCAACGTTCCCGCTAACATTTCCGCGTAAATCTCGACAACTTTGGGTTCAACATTCCTACCAACATCCTGTCAATATTCCCGCCAACATAATGGCAATGTTTATTCCACAATCCTGTCAACATTCCCACTAACATTTCCGCGTAAATCTCGACAACTTTCGGTTCAGCATTCTCAACAACATCCTGTCAATATCCCCCCAATAACTTGGCAATATTTATCCCAACATCCTATCAACATTCCTATCAACAACTGGGCAGCATTTATTCCATAATCCCTTCCACATTCTTACATACATCCTGTCAATACTCCCGCCAACATATTGGCAACAATAATTCCAACATTTTGTCAACCTTCTTGTCAATATTCCCGCCAACATTCCTGCATACATTTCCGCCTAAATCTTGACTATTTTCATTGCGATAATCTGTCAATATTCTTACCAACTTCCTGCCATAATTATCGCCAACATCTTGGCAAATTTTATTCCAATATCCTGTCAACATTCATGTCAATATCCCTGCCAACATCCTGTCAATGTTCCCGACAACATCTTGGCAACATTTATTCCAATACCCTGTCAACATGCCTTCCAACACCCTGTCAATATAACCGCCAACACCTTGGCAACATTTGTTCCATCATCCTGTCAACATTTCAACCAACATCTTGGCAACATTAATTCCCCCATGCAGTCAACATTCCTACCAACATCCTGTCAATAATCCCCCCAGTATATTTGGCAATATTTATTCCCAAACACTGTCAACATTCCCGCCTAAATCTCGACAACTTCCATTATAATAACCTTTCAACTTTCCTACCAACATCCTGCCATCATTATCGCCAACATCTTGGTTAATTTCATTCCAATATCCTGTCAACATAAATGTCAACATTCCTTCCAACATCCTGTCAATATTCCCGCCAACATCAGGGTAACACTCACTCCAACATCCTATCAACATTCCTACTAACAACCCGTCAACATTCCCGCCAACATATCGGCAACATTCCTACCAACATCCTGTCAACATTCTCGCCAACATATTTGCAACATTTCTACCAACATCCTGTCAACATTCCCGCCAAAATATTGGCAACATTCCTACCAACATCCCGTCAATATTCCCGCCAACATATTGGCAACATTCCTACTAACAACCTCACAACAATCCCGCCAACATATTGGCAACATTCCTACTAACAACCTCTCAACACTCCCGCCAATATTTTGGCCACATTCCTAATAACATCCTGTCAACATTCCCGCCAACATATTGGCAATGTCAATTCCACTATCCTGTCAGCATTCCCGCGTAAATATTCAACAACTTCCATTGCAATATTCTTTCTACATTCGTACCAACATCCCGTCAATATTCCCGCCAACATCTTGGCCAACATTCCTACTAACAACCTCTGAACAATCCCGCCAACATATTGGCAACATTCCTACCAACATCCTGTAAGCTTTCCCGCGTAAATATTCAACAACTTCCATTGCAATATTCTTTCTACATTCGTACCAACATCCCGTCAATATTCCCGCCAACATCTTGGCCAACATTCATTCCTGACACCCTGTCAACATTCCCGTCAACAATCCCACCGACATCAATGCCAATATCAGTCCAGAGTCTGTCCGTCTTGGACGGAACGGAGCAAGCAAGCAAGAAGAAGGCGAGCGAGAGCAGCAGGCGCGATTATCCCGGACGGAAAGAGGGAGAGGGGAAGTTGGATGTTGTGTGAGAGGGGGGGAGAGTTGGAGGGGAAGTTGGATGGGGAGGAAGAGGAGGGAGGAACCACTCCAGTCACGTGATCTCGACTGACAGATTTATGTCAATCCTGTCGAATGCTCTGGCCCCGTCCGACTACCCCCCCCGCGCCGTACGGAGTGTGGAGGGGTGGGTCTAAGGAGGGTGTGAGGGGGTTGAAGTAGGGGAAGGGATGGGGGTAGGGGGTTGAAAGTGGGGGAGGGAGAGAGCGGGAAGGTGGGAACAAGTTGGAGAACGAGTCGCTCTCGCGAGCCGTGCGCCGGACGGAATGGGAATGAATGAACGACTCGTTCCTTTCGTTCGCTAAGAATGCTTCGTACTCTGTTCCTGTACAATTCTCATTGCTTTATGCATGAATGTTGCGAATCTCCCACTGCCTAACACTTATAATTTGCGGTTTTCCATTGCCTAACACTTAATTTTGCGATTTCCCACTGCCTAACACTTATAATTGGCAAATGTCCCACTGCCTAACATAATTTTGCGGATTTCCCACTGCCTAACGCCTAAATTTTGCGAATTCCCCATTGCCATAATTCTTGATTCTATGTTTTCCCACTGCCTAACACTTAACTTTGCGATTTCCCATTGCCTAACACAATAATTTTGCGATTTCCCATTGCCTAAACCAAAAATTTTTAGGATTTCCCACTGCCTAAAACTTAATTTTGCAATTTCCCATTGCCTAAACAAATAATTTTATGATTTCCCATTGCCTAAACAAATAATTTTGCGATTTCCCATTGCCTAAACAAATAATTTTGCGATTTCCCATTTCCTAAACAAATAGTTTTGCGATTTCCCATTGCCTAAACAAATAGTTTTGCGATTTCCCATTGCCTAAACAAATAATTTTGCGATTTCCCATTGCCTAAACAAATAATTTTGCGATTTCCCATTGCCTAAACAAATAATTTTGCGATTTCCCATTGCCTAAACAAATAATTTTGCGATTTCCCATTGCCTAAACAAATAGTTTTGCGATTTCCCATTGCCTAAACAAATAGTTTTGCGATTTCCCATTGCCTAAACAAATAATTTTGCGATTTCCCATTGCCTTAACAAATAATTTTGCGATTTCCCATTGCCTAAACAATTAATTCTGCGATTTCCCACTGCCTAACACTTAATTTTGCGATTTCCCATTGCCTAAACAAATAATTTTGCGATTTCCCATTGCCTTAACAAATAATTTTCCGATTTCCCACTGCCTAAACAATTAATTCTGCGATTTCCCACTGCCTAACACTTAATTTTGCGATTTCCCATTGCCTAAACAAATAATTTTGCGATTTCCCATTGCCTAAACAAATAGTTTTGCGATTTCCCATTGCCTTAACAAATAATTTTCCGATTTCCCACTGCCTAAACAATTAATTCTGCGATTTCCCACTGCCTAACACTTAATTTTGCGATTTCCCATTGCCTAACATTATAATTTTGCAACTATCCCATTGCCTAACACTTACATTGTTCAATTTTCCCAATATTTAATTCCTTGCTTTGCCAATTTCCCATTAAACTAATTCTGAGAAATTCTCCTCAAGAAAGCCCAAGGCGAAAGATTTCCCCATAAAAATTTTACCAACATTTTCGTAAACATTTGTGCACGAAATCATAACATTCTTCCAGGGAAACTCCGAACCAACAAACAGACCAACATTTCCTCCAACAACTTCTCCAACATTTAAGCCAACATTAACGTGAAAAGTCCTACCAACAAACAAGTCTCAGTTGTGACCTAAATTTTCTCAAAAAACTGTTTTCCAATTGTTCATGTTTGATCACCATATCCGACAATTTTTTGCCAAAATTATTGCCAACAATCTTTGCCAAAATTATTGCCAACAATCATGCCAACATTTCTGCCAAAAAAATTCCATAACAACACACCTGAATATTTTTACCCAAAACATCGACAAAAAACTGCTTTGCAATTATTCATTTTTTATATATGAATAACCAACAATCTAAGCCAACTTTTTTGCCAATAATCTCGCCAACATTTCCGCCAACAACCTCGACAATGTATCACAAACCTGCATCCACTCATATCACCCCAGATACGCACCTCAAAAAAACGACAATTATCCCCAAAAAAAAAGAGAACAACTCTCTTAAAAAAAGAGAATCCAACGTCCCTCTTCCCTTATTTGAAACCGTTCCCCGAAATTCTCAAAACCCAAACCACGGCCCACTTCAGACACACGTCTCAGAAGACGTCTCTCGGATTAAGACAATAGGAACGACAGCCAACTTTTTTGCAACGCATTTAAAAGGGTTGCCGCAAAAAATGCATAAAAAACGGGAAAAAATTCGATCCCTTCAACAATCGACCACAACTTCGTCGCCTTTATCTGTTCGACCAATGTATATATATATATATATATATATATATAAATGCCTTTAAATTTCGAATTTTATTTTCGCTCTTCGTCCTCCCTCGAAGGTTTCCCCCCCATTTACGAAACCTTTTGTTTCGCATTTCGACCTTCCTTTTTTTCTCCCAAAAGGTCCCCCCCCTTTCTCAGACGGTCAATCAAATGCACACTTTGAGTGACGACATGATTGACTGACGCGACGCTGACGTGACCAGCGTGGAATCTGGGAATTAAAGGAAAAAAATTGAATGCCGGAATGCGAAACAAAAGAACGATAAATATATATATATATATATATATATATACATATATGTATAAAAGAAAAAAAGGTTGACCGAAACGCTGTTTCCGTAGAATTGGAAACAAAAGAAGGGTTAAGGAGCGTCTTCTCCGTTTCTGGACTCGTAATTCCGGCCTCCGCAGCCTTTAGTATGTATATTCAATAAGTTTGATATCCCACGCAGCTAAAGTTATTCTCAGGATCATCAACAAAAGGATAGAGAGTAAGGCAAATGATTACTTAGGGGATGATCAGTTTGGGTTCAGGAAAGGAAGAGGTACGCATGTGATGCCATTGCAGTAATGAGATCACTAATCGAAAGAGGAATATAGAGAATACAATTAGGACGTATTTGCATGCTTCGTATGATAAATGAAAAAGGCGTTTGATAGAGTGAATTGGGAGGAATTAATGCGTGTATTGCAGAAAATAGGAATGGATTGGAATGGGGACAGGAGACTGATCCGCAACCTGTACATGTCTATCAGACTGCTATCAGGTGCGAGTGGGGAACGGAGAGTCCAGATGGGCAGTGTTACGAAGAGGTGTAAGGCATGGGATGTCCATTATTATCACCGGTACTGTTCAACGTATATGTGGAGGAAATGATTAAAGAGGCATGGGAAGAACTGGAGGTAGGAATGAAAGTCGGAGGGGAATTCGTAAAATCGGTTAGGTTTGCTGATGACCAAGCATTAGTTGCTCAATCAGCCAAGGGGTTGCAAGCATTGTTGAGTGAATTGGAGGTTCAGTGCGATAAATATGGGATGAGAATCAATATTAATAAAACAAAGGTTATTGTGGTTTCATCCAAGAAAGAAGAAGGCTCCAGCTAAACAGTGAAATAGTATAGGGGGAAAGAATAGAGCAGAATAGAACAGTTTATAAAATACTTATCTCTGGAAGTATTTTGGACCAACACGGTGTCAAAGTAGTATTGGGGACGTAAGGAGAAGAAGAATTGCAATGCTAGGCAAGGAGACTTTCTCAAGGAGGAGCGAGTTGAAGTACTGGGGACGTGTGAGTAGGGAGGTTAAGACAAGACTCGTAAAAACTCTGATATGGAGCGTAGCTATGTACGGCGCGGAAACGTGGTCGCTGAAGCAGGAGGATAGACGTAGATTGGAGGCTATTGGTTGTGTTGTGAAGAATGTAAGGAGGATGTGAAATGGACCGAAAGAAGAAGGAATTCGCAAATGAGGAAGTGTAGCTAGGGATGGTGATAGGGGAGGAGAGGGGTTTGTTGGGAGAAATCCTATTGGAGGGAGATGAAAGATGGATGATTTAAGCGACAATAGAGGGATATTGAAGAAGAGCGTAATAGAGGGAAGAAAAGTGTTATTGGCAGATGAGGAGTGAGTGGGAATAGGTGAATAGGGGGATAGGGGATGTCTTATAGATAGGGGATGAAGGGAGGAAGGAAGTACGCAGAGATATGAAGAGAGGGAGTTGATGTAGAGGTTGCTCGATCGGGTTTTCTCCTTTCATTTGATTTCCGTTCCGATATGATGACTCGTCACAAAACAAAAGAGTGACGGAGAGCGCGAGAGGAGGGAGAGAGAGTAGGATGACTGACTGACAGCGGTCCAGCGCTGGGATTAATGGACGCAACTCCATTTTTTGATTGACGTGCCTCGGGCTTAAGATGTCGCCGCTAAAAAGATTCGGAAGAGACTTCTTCATCCCTCTCCACCTCCAGTTTCCACAGACGTCTGAGATGGATGCCATTCTTGAGGAATAAGAACGAGTGATGGACCACAAGAGATTAGCACCCACAAATGGACGGGCAATTTTGATAGCACTCTCATATATATATATATATATATATATATATATATATATATATATATATATATATATATATGTGTGTAAAAAACTTCTATATATATTTATATTTATACAAATATATATAACATTAGAATCAGAGACTGCAAACTGCAGGAGTACTTCATTCTAATGAATCCACCAAACGCAACTTTAATTAAAATAATACTTCTTAAATAATGGACAATAATATTCATATATTTATTCTTAATACAATTGATGTTTGGTCACCTTTCAAAGTAGTCCCCCAAATTGGAGATTAATGCACTTACTTGTGCGCCAGCGCTTCTTCCCCTTAAACACACTTCTATCAAACTCTCGATCTTTGAGATGTATGGCAGCTTTAGTTCTTTCAGCGATGCGCTTTTAATGTCATCTACGGCTGTTGTAAGACGACGGCCCTCCCTTCTTAAGGTTCTCTTAATTTCAATAGGAAATATGGGAAAAAGTCAAACACGGAGATAATCCACATCTTGGGGAATATGGAGGAGGCTGGGGGGGGGGCAATCATACACCGTATGTACAGTATTGTTTTTGGCCAAACACTCACGAACAAGCAATCGAAGTGTGTGTGAGCTGGTGCATTGGTGCAAAAGCCATTTTTGGAACGAGTTTTGCTGCCACGCCATGTTTCATATCCAATAAATTGTAAGTGATGCCATGATCCAGTGATCCAATCGATATATATCGCCAACATTATCATTCATTAATCAATAAGCGACCTCTCTCTAATTGTGTTTCGGCGATCGTTCATTATTAACTATTTCTTAATTCACTTTTAATCCACGTTTTCATCGATTGTTGATGTGCTTGCGTCCGTCTTCATCTTCAAGGTCTTCACGGCCTCCTTCTTGGACATCACGCTTATATACCACTCGTAGTAAACTCTTGATTATACTCATAGCAGACTCACACCATTTAGTTACCTTTTAATTTCAACATTTCACTCACACACACTTTGTTTTACGCTTTAATTAATTTTTTACGCAAAATTGATGATAGCAATCCTTTGATACATTTCTTTTGACAAACGAAAATCGCTCCGAGCTCATTAAAACACGTCTCTAACCTTTAGTGGCTTAGTCACAGACACAAAGTCCGCAACGAAAACAGCTGAAAGTTTTATATCATACTTCAGGGGCATGTGTACCAACATAATAATAGGAAAAAGTTTGACAATCGGACTCTCTCCAAAGCCCAAAGCGATATGTAATATTTCCCGTTAATACTTTGACCACCCCTCGTACTATGAAGTGAAGCTCATGTCATGTTTTTTAAAGTTGGAATGGTCAATGTTAGACAGAGGTATCATTCGTTATGGGCGTGTTTAAATCAGTATATATAGAGGAGATGATTGAAGAACGGGAATGTATGGATATAGGAATGAAAGTAATTTGGCAATCCATAAAATGAGTTGGACTAATGGATGCTTCACGTAAGGTTTAGACATGGGAACGGAATGAAAATCAGCTCAAATAATACGAAGTTTAAGACGTTTTCCAGAGAGGGTTTTATGGATTTTTCTCAGTTAGTCAATAGAGCGAGAATCACTAGAGATGGTGAAACAGTATGTTCCTACAGGGTTCGTCCGGAAAATAAGTGTACTGAGCTCAGGAAAAAAAATTTATTACACTTTTACATATCTTAAGCTAATATTCCTTAAAATAGGACCCTTGCGAGTCGATACACTTGTTCCAGCGGCGTTCCCATTCCTGGAACGCTCCCGCGAAGGCATCATCGGGAACCTCTCGAAGACACGTCGTCACGGCCTCTTTGACGGCGTCCAAAGTCCCGTATCGCGTTCCTTTCAAACTCCTCTTTATCTTCGGGAACAGAAACAACGTTCCCTAAAAAATGTGGATCATTTTTGCAGTGATCCGCAAGTTGTGTCGCGATTTCCAAACGATTGAGTCTTTGATCATCACTGAGCACTTTCGGCACCAACTTTGCACAAATTTTTCGCATCTGTAATTGGTCCCTAATAATCTCGTGCACTATTTTTTTGGCACATTACACTGCTCTGCTATCATCCGAACACTAAGACGACGATCAGAGTTCGGTACATCGCGAACTTTTCGCACATTTTCGTCGGTGAGTGTCGTTGATGGGCGTCCAGGCCGTGGTTCGTCGTCGACCTCTTCTCTGCCCTCCACGAACATCTTGTGCCACCGAAAGATCATCTTTCTGGACATGGCTGACTCCCCGTAAGCCTGGTTAATCATACCGACAGTTTCGCTAGACGATTTCCCAAGCTTTACCGCAAATTTGATGGAATAACGCTGCTCTAAAAACTTCGGCATCGCGTTCCGTGACGTGGGTCGAGCGTGGAGGTTCGCGTTAACAGAGCTCCTCACTACACCACAGCTCAGAGCCGACTGCCTTTTTCAGCGTCGCTTGCCAACATACCTCTTCATTTTTCGCGAACAGAAAGAGGTCCGGTGGTGCCTAGTCCGGTGGCTGTAGGGCGGGTGCGGCAACGTTGCCACGCCGTGCTTGGCCAAGAAGTCCGACACGACAAGCGCGGTGTGAGACGGCGCATTGCCGTGATGCAGCCGCCAGATGTTTTTTTGATCGCGTTGCCGGACGCGGGCGACTCGTTTTCGAAGCCTGTCGAGCACTTGGACGTAAAATGCAGCATTTACAGTTTGTCGTTCAGGTAAAAATTCGTAGTGGACGACTCCCCTTTTTGTCAAAGAAGACAATGAGCTCATTACACTTATTTTCCGGACGAACCCTCTATCTTAGAAGTGATCCAGTTGGTCTATGAAGCAAGTTTGTGAAGAAGGAGAATCGCATCAGTACAAATTTGTCGGTCACCGAAGTGACTTGATCGAACTGCTGATTGGAATCGGGCCCCGTTGCCATGGTTACAGCAACAGTTGAACGAGGAGGTAAAAAAAAACAACAATTGCTAAATTCGTTCTCCGTTCATTTCATTTCATGAACTTGTGAGAATCAGCGACAGTTTTTTTTTTTTTAATTTCATCACAAAATCTCCGTTGCTGTTGGCGAGACGATCCGGTTGTTGACTCGCCTTCGGTTCGGTTGCCACGGTGACGGCCGCCACGGCGACAGTTGCCATGGTTGACCCCAAAAAAAAACTTAGTTGATGAATAAAAGTCGTTCTCTTTTTAAAATGTTCCTTTGATTTCGAATCTCTTGCGCGGAAATCAGTTTGATGCGTCAAATTTAAGAATTTCGTCTGTTTAATATGTTAAATGCGCCATGGGGACCGTTCCAGTAATATACGCAGGTATTAGATCCATATTTGCAATTGGCGATTCGGTAATTATTATCAAATTGACGATGTTAATTAGCGTTTGAGTCATACCGCCATCGCACGCAAAGAACGAAGGCGAGAAAGGTTTAAACAATCTCCCAAACTGGCCGATAATTACGACGCTAATTGAACAAATGACTTCCGATTGAATTAACATTGCTAAAAGGAACAATTTAGCAATTGACACGCGACCGCAGAGACGACAAACGGATTAAAGGGGTACTAATCTAAAGAAATGAGCGAGGAAAGATTTTTAAACGGGAAAAAAAAATATTCGAAATCAAACAAAGAAGACACGAAATGCGAATCAGGTGATGCCGATACGTAATTGGTACCGCCTTTGAAATCAAAGTTTAAGCCCACTGCTCTTTGATTTCAGAGTTAGGTGCAGAGAGAGAGAATGTGTTTATTAAATATATATATTATTTAAACAAATGAATGACGAAAACATGGCGACCAGGCGAACGTGGACTTACGAGAGCTTAACTTCATTTCGCTCTTTTAAATTTAGTTAAGAGTCTACTACAATCTATGGATGGTTCTGTTGTCGTCGTCGTCTCCCCTATTCTTCTTCAAAGTACTCTCCATTCATTCGTAACAATGCCTTCTTATTATTATTCCATCTTCTTCTTAATTCCATTCGACTAATGTTTAATAGTGAAGCACCCTTAGAGATGGAAGTCCTCCTTTAAGCAGCAGCAATATTAGTTATATATATATAGGCTCTCTTTTTATTTAATATTCTATCGTCTCTCGTTTCTTGCTCTATTATTATTATTATTGTGTCTTCCACACAGAGATGGAAGTCCTCCTTTAAGCAGCGACAGCAGTAGTTATATATATATATATATATATATATATATATATATATATATATATATATATATATATATACATATATATTGGCTCTCTTTTTATATATAATATTCCATCGTCTCTCGTTTCTTGCTCTATTATTATTGTGTCTTCCACACATCTAATGAACACCACCCAGTTAGATATATACATGTGTATATATATATATATATATATATATATATGTAATCCCCAATTAATCACATTTAAATGCGAATTTGGAGAAAAGTTGTCGCAAAGGGGGCGAGAGGAGATCTATATGATAAGAATATAAGGAGGAATGGTGATCAATGGATCAACAAGGTTCATTGAATATTATTGAACTGGCGACGAATTCAATCAATGCTCTCCAAATGAATCAGTGTGTGCAGGTGCATTGTGTCATTATGGTCCATTGATCCATCCATCCATCTTATAATATCTTAAGACAGTGAAATAGTATTAGTATTGTGGTTGCACTGTTGATTTTCCATTCTAAATTCAGTTCACTATTCTTCAGATATCATTCTTCGGACAGTTTTAATATGACTACGATCATCGGTAAGGAGGAGGAGGACAAGGGACCATTGCACACACGATCAATGTTGTTGTCGTACGTCAACACAAGAGGTGGTTCGTAGGTCTTGAAAGGCCTTGCATCATCATCCATCTTGGCATCTTTTGTCTCGTTTGCCATCTTTCTAAGACGCTTAAATCCACTTTGAAGATGGATGTATTTTCTTATTCAGAGCATTATCACCACATAAACAGCTGTCCAGTACATTTCTCAGTAATATCTTGATTACTTTTACCACTGAACTTCAACATAAAACTTCCTATGTTGATTCGCTGCCCCGTGATTTTGTCAATTTCCATTTTCCACGACAAACGGTATTAAAAAAGGGCAAATACAGAAACTAACAAAACTACACCTACTGTGCACCATACGCACAGCTCGACGATCTGCCAAGCACAGACGGCTCTTTGGGTCTCAGGCCACTATCGGCGATATAGTTAGCGGGTATATAGTCGCCATATAGCACCAGTTCGCGTTTTTATCATACGTACTAGGTATGATATGCGTTACAACATTAGAGAACAGGACGAGACATCTCCATTCACCCCAGAGAACTAATAAATTATTCAAAGAAATAAAGAAGGAAAAACAAAGGAAGAGCAATTTGCGCGAATCCTAAATTCCATTAAATAACTACCGCTTCCTTTGTTTCACCAAATCGACGTTCATTTGTTTCACGAAATTTTTTTTTACCGTGTTTATATCTGCGTACGTACGAAGGACATATCAAACAATCGACAGCCGTAAAAAGAATCTCGAGTTTTATACATATAATTGCGAATGTACGTAATACTTTTGCGAATCAAAGTATCGAAGTATCAAATCGATTAATCGAAGCTTCCGATTTCAATTAATTAATTCCCTTTCTCGGACCTTTCATACGAAAATGCAAACTGATATTTCGCGAGCGGAGTCCGCTCTGAAGAGACGTGGTTTATCCAATAATTAATAAATTAATTGCCCCACCCCCACACACACGTGATAACGCCATATTAAAGCCAGGACGATCGTTTTGACGAGTTCAATTACGCCCATAGTACTTCTTCTGTTTCTTCCATCGCTTAAGCGGACTCAGCGGATCGGAAACGCTTTCAGCTGAGGTTTTTTTTTTTGCGCTGAAGCCTTTGATTTTGGGGCCATCGGGGGAAACAAAGAAGCCTTCCGATTGGCTGTATTTTTTCTAAATACAACGTCATCCAACATTCAAAAAATGTCGTAACCATAACAACAGCCGAACTAGACAACAATCAAAGAAACTGATCCAACGTTTTTTTGATAAATTTCGTTCCCCGAAAAAAACCAAACTGAAAAAACACTATACCCAACTACTCCTCAACAATCTCGCAAATCTAAGAAAAATTTTAACAATTTAAACAATATGATGACTTAAAAAAGTCAAGATGCAACAATGAATAAAAATTGTATCCTTGACAGCAACCAATTGTGGCGGTTCAGAAAGTGATTACTTAAAAAGTATTAAGATTAGCATTATCGTAAGAAATATATTATTTAAAAAACTTGGAAATTAGAAAATGAAGGCAGGAAACGCAGGATGCCTGTTTTTTATGTTAATTGAAAAAGGCGTTTGATAAGAGTGAATTGGGAAAAACTAATGCGTCTATCGCAGAAAATAGGAATGGATTGGAATAGGGAGAGGAGACTGATCCGCAACCTGTACATGTCTATCAGACTGCTATCAGGTGCGAGTGGGGAACGGAGAGTCCGGATGGGCAGTGTTAGGAAGAGGTGTAAGGCATGGGGTGTACATTATTGTTACGGGTGCTGTTCAACGTGTATGTGAAGGAAATGATTAAAGAGGCATTATGGGAAGAACTGGAGGTAGGAATGAAAGTCGGAGGGGAATTCGTGTAAAAACAGTTAGGTTTGATTGGATGACCAAGCATTAGTTGCTCAGTCAGCCAATGAAGGGGTTGCAAAGCATTGCTGAGTGAATTGGAGGTTCAGTGCGATAAATATGGGATGAGAATCAATATTAATAAAACAAAGGTTATTGTGGCTTCATCCAAGAAAGAAAAAGGCTCCAGCTAAGAACATTAAAATAAGATAGGGGGAATGAATAGAGCAGAATAGAACAGTTTATATATACGTATCTCTGGAAGTGTTTTGGACCAACACGGTGGCAAAGTAGTATTGGGGACGTAAGGAGAAGAAGAATTGCGCTAAATTAGGTTTAAAGAGGCTTTTACGCAATAAGGAGGAGGGAGTTGAAGTACTAGAGACGTTGGATAGGGGAAAAATAGATCAGGTAGAACAGTTTTCATATCTCGGAAGTGTTTTGGACCAATACGGTCAAAGTGGTAGGGACGTAAGGAGAAGAATTGCGCTAGGCAAGGAGGCTTTCTCAAGGAGGAGGGAGTTGATGACGGGGACGTTGAGTAGGGATGTTAAGACTAGACTCGTGAAAACTCTGATATGGAGCGTAGCTATGTACGGCACGGAAACGTGGTCGCTGAAGCAGGAGGATAGACGTCGACTGGAGGTTATTGAAGAGATGTGGGTGTGTTGTGAAGAATGAAAGAAGGTGAAATGGACCGAAAGGAAAACAAATGAGGAAGTACTGGAGATGGTGGGGGAGGAGAGGGGTTTGTTGAGAGAAATCCTATGGAGGCAGATGAAAGATGAATGGTGTATTGATTGGTGGGATGCTGAAGAAGACTGTAATAGAGGGGAGAATATTAATAGTAGATAAGGAGTGAGTAGGGATAGAAATAGGGGATAGGGATGTCTTATAGATAGGGGATCAAGGGAGGAAAGAAGTACACGGAGATATGAAGAGAGGGAGTTGATGTATAGAGAGTAGGTTGCTGGATTGGGTTTTGTTGGGATTTACGAAAATATTTATTTGATAGTTGTGTCCATCCAAAAACCTCCGGTATATTACCTAATAATATATAATAATATTGTACGGAAGGATAAGAATAGATGTAGAGTATGGTATGGGGTGTCTATCTATTACAAACATGTGCCCTTCAAAAATACGTATATATATGTGTGTGTATATATATACGGAAGAGATGGTTAAGAGAGTGAGGCATTATGGGAAGAATAACTAGAGAGAGAGGTGTAGAAGTGAAAGTTGGTGTTGGAATTCATTCATTAATAAATTACAGTTTATTTTTGAGTGGATATGACCAAGCTAGAGTCAGTACTGTCAATCAGCCGATTTAAAATGGAGTTTGGGAACATTGGATTGAGTGAATTAATGCAATTCAGTGCGATTAGATACATATATATATATATATATATATATATATATATATATATATATATATATATATATATATATATATATATATATATATACAGTTCATTTCTTCTAAGTAACACGGAGGTGTTACATATAAAACTTTAAAAGCAACACAAAAGATGGGAACTCACACAAAAAATCACACTCACACTGATAACTTCGGTCCGAACTTTCAGTCCTAACTAATCTTCTGAAGAAATGCAACTCCCTTCTCCTTGAGAAAGCCTCCTTGCCTAGCATTGCAATTCTTCTTCTCCTTACGTCCTCTCTCTCAAATGGCCTCCAATCTACATCTATCCTCCTGCTTCAGCGACCACGTTTCCATAGCCAAACATAGCTACGCTCCATATCGGAGTTTTTACGAGTCTAGTCTTAACCTCCCTACTCAACGTCCCCGTCATCAACTCCCTCCTCCTTATTGCGTGTGGAAGCCTCTTTTATCTAATATAGCGCAATATTTTTTCTCCTTACGTCCCCAATACTACTTTGACACCGTGTTGGTCCAAAACACTTCCAGAGACACGTATATAAACTGTTCTATTCTGCTCTATTCTTTCCCCTATCCCATTTTAATGTTCTTAGCTGAAGCCTTTTCCTTTCTTGGGTGAAACCACAATAACCTTTGTTTTATTAATATTGATTCTCATCCCATATCTATCGCACTGAACCTCCAATTCACTCAGCAATGCTTGCAACCCTTCATTGGCTGACTGAGCAACTAATGCTTGGTCATCCAATCAAACCTTACTGATTTTAAACGAATTCCCCTCCGACTTTCATTCCTATCATCTCTACAGTTCTACCCATCATTCCTCTTTAATCATTTCCTCCACATATATGCATGTTGAACATCGCCGGTGATAATGGACACCCCATGCCTTACACCTCTTCCTAACACTGCCCATCCGGACTCTCCGTTCCCCACTCGCACCTGATAGCAGTCTGATAGACATGTACAGTTTGCGGATCAGTCTCCTGCCCCTATTCCAATCCATTCCTATTTTCTGCAATACACGCATTAGTTTTTCCCAATTCACTCTATCAAACGCCTTATTCCTATAATCATACGAAACAGGCAAATACGTCCTGATTCTATTCTGATATTCCTCTTTCGATTAGTGATCTCATTACTGCAATGGCATCACGCGTACCTCTTCCTTTCCTAAACCCAAACTGATCATCCCCTAAGTAATCATTTGCCTTACTCTCTATCCTTTTGTTGATTAGTCCATGGCGGATTACGTCAATTTTTTGAGTCATCATTTTTTAAAACCCTAATGTTAACAGTTTTCCTCCGTTTCCAGTTCCAAAATTTCGACCTTCTACTGTTTCTGAAAAGGAAAAACCGTTTTTTTTGGTCAAACTCAAGGTATGTATGCGTTTTTTGAAGTAAATTACTGTAAAAAAGGAATTGATGGACGTATTCGGCATTTGGTGAATCGTAAAACGTTCCGAAAAATTATGAAGACAAGAAAGAATCGCGTGCCGCACGCGTGGGACGAAAAAAAATTGGTAAACCTCGCATTTCGCGTGTCTTTTGTTACATTCTTTCGTGTTTTTTAATAAAGGTTTCGTCTCCCCCGATCAATTCTTCCGTTTTGACTCTCAGTCTGCTTTTTTAAGCGTTTTTTAAACGTTTGAAAGTGATTCTTCCATGCTATTTTTCACATGTAATTTTTTTACGATCACCATCATGATCGTCCGCTTACTCTGTTTCAGCATCCCCGTAAAACAAAAAAAAACGTAAGAATTCTGATTCGGGAGCGAATTCGTTATTCAGCTGTCTCCCCCCGTTTAACGGAGTTCTTTGTGCGAATTATCAACGGTTGATTGGTTAATCGCAGGCTCGCCCAAACAAACGAATTGCGAATTGCGACGCTCTCTGAAGTCTGAAATGGCGTGCCTGCGTTTTAAATGGCAATGTGTACGCACATATAAAAATATATATATATGCAACATTTAAGCTGTAAATATTGAGAACAAGAACCTCTGCTGATAGTTATAAACAAACTATAACTAGGTTACACTTACAACAATTGAGTAAACAAACATTTAAGTTATATGTTTTACTATTAACAGCATAGACACATATAAAAGCATTACTTTTCCATCAAAACTGCGTTAATTACATATTCATACTGTAACAAACAGGCAAACTGGAATTATGAGAGTTTCACCAAATTATTTAAATTAATTTTTCCACGAGACATGACTCAAATACGCCATTTTGTAAACAAATGTCCGCCATATTGATAAAAAAAGAATGTCGATAATTCATAGCTTTCGGAACCCATAAACGTTATATATAATATAAATGTGTATATTTATATATGTACGCAAAATACTTCAAATAAGGCATTAAATCAATAAAAAAATCGAAAGAAACACCTCATTAATTACTAACATGTAGGTAACTATGCATAATGGCGTCAATAGTTACCATATTGTGCGTAGATGAAATTTTAATCAGGCAAATCGATTAGTAATCGAGTATTTTTAAGCGGAAATGTCGATATTTCCAATCGATATTCATATAGCTATTTAATGCTTTATCGATTTCATTACGCAGTCATTTAAAATGAATTTAAATTTGATAAATGGTCGATAGCAGAAATAATTATTTAAATCGGCATAAATACATGTTTATTTTTTCAAATTTTATTGCATCGATATTTGTAAACGATATATAAATCGATACAAAAGTGTATCGATACATTATATCGAACGATATATTTTTCTTTTCCATGAGATATATATATTGTTAACTTGACATCCTAATGGGTCGATATATGATATTAGCTCGAATGTAGTTGAAATATAATCATGGTTTTTACCAATTTATATCGATAGGTAATAGTATTTTTATCGATATATTGTATCGATACATGTTCGGCTTAACTTCTGGCGCTTTTTCTATGTCCAAAACGTAAATACATATCCTATTTTTTTAATTCTTGATCAAATCGGTATATTATTTGAAATTCTACGCAGATATGCGTGTATATCGATATATGTATAAATCGAAGGAATATATCGAATGATTATTAGATCGATATATTTTTTAAAACTAATTTTTTATTATTTCTTCGATAGGATAGTGAATTTAGTTAGCTTAACGATATCTCGATATAAAATATATCGATTTATTTGTATCGATTCTTTCCGACCTTACCTGAGTTTACGTAATATTAATGTATCGAGGACGTCACGTATTTTATACCTGATCAAATATATCCCAAGTTACAGTTAGAATTCATATTGCTAATTGATATTTATATCGATATTAATTCAATATGTATCGATAATTGATTTATATCGATACATATTCGATTGAGAGTTGGTATTCATCGCTATCGATATTTTAACGTACCGCTGGATATAATCGTATTTTTCAATCGTTTGTTTTTTGGGTCGAAAATCGATATTTATATCGATAATATGAAGAAAATGAGGTATCGTTTTATTTCGTCTATGGTTGATGCGATATATTAATGATTACAGTCGATATATATCGATATATGGTCTTTTTTATTTGCCATTTTGTTTTTCCGTTTATTTTCCGGTTTATCATAGGAATCGTAGGAATGGTCGGAAGTGACGTCACAGTTTCCAAATGAACATTGATGACGAATTTCATTTATTATCGTATTATTTCAATTTTTTAGTAATTTTTCTCCTGTCACGTGACTGACACGTTTCACTTACAGGTCCAATGTTTAATTGTTGCATCACTGAACACATCAAGCGAATAACATTTTGTATGCTAAACGTCGCGTGTCAACTGTTTTTTAAATATTATTATTATTATTATGGTTGCGATCGTAAATAATTAGTTTCGTAGTTGTTCATATGAGGATAATATGTGTTAATGAATATTATTCTATAGTTTTTTAATGTTTTTTTTAAATAGCCAATGGATTCAACAATTATTTGTGTTTGATTAATTGCTACCGTTTATGGTGTTTCGTCATCTGTGAATTATCGATATTCTTTTTTTTTCTCTCAAAATGGCGGAGTTTTGTTTATAAAATGGCGAACCGTTCAGTAATGTTTCGAAATTTGTTTGAAAATTTAATTTAATAATTACCTAAACCTCTTACTTCTCCAGTTATCTTGTAAAAAAAAGATAAATACTTAATTAACGCAATTAGGATACGTATGCAATGGTTTTATACACATATATATGAAGTTAATTTATAAGATTCAAGTTAAATATTTGTTTTCTCAATTGTTGCAAGTGTAACCAAGGAGAGGTTTGTTTATAAATTATGAAAGGAGTAGCTTATTTTTAACATTTATAGCCTAAATGTTTATATCACGGGACTGAGGATGTTTTTATATTATTGTGAACGCGATTTATTACTTAGATTTACAATAAATAACAATGACAATGTTTGAATTCGATATATTTATACCAAATTAAACTTAGCGAAATTTATTTTGAATGTTTACAAGATGGCGTCGGGCTTTAGGAACTATTTTAAATGGGAAGATAAGTAAATATGGTTACGTTTTGAAGTTTTTCATTTAGATTTCGATGTAGTAATGCGCATTGAGTACGGATTTGGTGTATTTTCGCAAATTTCCGCTCCGTATTGATGGCTCGGGCTCAAATTTCTGGTTTTACATTTTTTTACAATGTCGTTTTTCTTTACGTCTGTGAAACAAAATTTTCCAAACAGACGCGAATCGAAATCAAAGGAGGCTTTTAAAAAAAAAAACAAATGACCGAAGAATTTCAAGCTCGTGGGGATTTGTTGTGCGCGATTCAAACCAAAAGGGCAGTCAATTTGTCAAATTTTCGGTTTTAATTCCGATTCCATTTTAACTAAAGACTGATCCATAAGTCCATGGACGCGGAAGTAATAGCCTTCCATTGAAACTACAAAAGGGATATCTCTCAATTGAGGAAGAAATCCCAAAAAAAGCGTTTTCAAGCACACACGGACACGCAAAATTATAAATATATAAACATATATGTATATATATATATATATATATATATATATATATACACGCGTTTAAAACATTAACGTGCGCGCGCGCTCGCCGTCTTTCAATCGTTTGTTTACATCGATCGCCCCAGCAACGTCCGAAACATAAAAAGTCTTCACGTACACGAAAAAGGGATCCTGATTACGCAAATCGCTCCTCTTCTTTTTTTTTATACCGAATTTTCCCGATAATCATTTTTTGCACACTGTATATTTTTTTACTAACCTGTCCATACGTTACATCATTAAAAAAAAATAAAACAATTGGTTGCCCACTCAGAAACGGAAATTCATTTTCTTCCGACATTTTTCGTATTCAATGGATTAATGATATGAATCGCAAAAAGCGTTCCTCTCTTGTTTTATCTCCCCCGTGTGCATTACGACAATCAAAAAGCGTTCGACGCACGCGCAGAGCGTGCGTTCTTCTGTATCGACGAAATTGAGAAATCTTTCTTTTTTTTTTCTCTCGAGTCACGCTTCGCCGATTCTCAACTGTCCGTCGAACGTCAACCACACGTAATTGAAACGTTTTGTGTGAACACGGAGAACTTCAAATGTTTCCGTTTCGATATATATACATCGAAATATGTATATATTTCGAAATATTTATTTTTTATTTCGATAGCTCTACCATCACCTACTAAACCGACCTTTGGGTTGATTACTGTAATTACAGTTTATATATATATATATATATATATATATATATATATATATATATATATATATATATATATATATATATACTTTTTTGGAAAACCCACAAACGTGTAATGTAAATTCACTGAAAGTCATAACAAACACAGAAACCAGTATATATATATATATATATATATATATATATATATATATATATCTCCAGGTTTTAGAGCGTTGGACTGCTGACTACTGGAGGGTCCCTGGTTCGATTCCCGGGCAATAAGGCACTCTGTTTGCACCTGCAGCTCAACCCAAGCTAGTTGATTTTTCGGGTACCAGGTCTTCCTGGGACTTCGTATTTGAATGTGTATCTGGCCAATGTAGCTCATCTCTTCTTCTGGCTATGCGTGCCACGAAACGTACTGTTCCTATTCTATATATGATACTATATGCTTTCTAACCAACTGTCCCCTCTTCTTGTGTATATTGTCTAATTCGCCTTTGGTGGGTGGAACAGCTCCCTAAAAAGCCTTCCTTTGGCAAACGATTCGGAGCACTTGGGCGTCTGAAAAACATCGCAGATCTCAAGGTAAATTAATTTTCCTCGGTGGTGTAATAGTAGCACATCCGCCCGGCAAGTGGAAGATCCGGTGTTCAAATCCCAGTCAAGGAAACATTTTTACATTCGTGATCTGCTCAAAAACCGCCTTCCCCACATGTCCTGTGTTCGCCTTTTATGTGTTTTCCTATCCCCTTTCCTCATACCTATTTCTATGTTTGAATGATATATATATATATATCCTGGAGATATATATATATATATATATCTCCAGGTTTTAGAGTGTTGGACTGCTGATTACTGGAGGGTCCCTGGTTCGATTCCCGGGCAAAAAGTCACTCTGTTTGCACCTGCAGCTCCACCCAAGCTAGTTGATTTTCCGATATCATATTTTATATATTTCATCATATATATATATATATATATATATATATATATATATATATATATATATATATATATATAACACCCTCTCTCCATAAAAATATCAAAGTGTATTCCCTTACGAGCCTTTTCCTATTATACATCTTACCAATAATACTCCAACTGTGTCTCATATCTCAATTCCCTCTTCCTCCTCCTTAATATTATTGTGTCTAAGCTTCTCTGCTCTCCTTATAACAACTTAACAAAGCAATTCATCACGTGGTTACAACACGCGGTTAGTCATTTCAGAACCCATGACATATACATATATATGGCAATCGTCTTACAACATCCACAAATACCAATCCCCGTCTTCTTACAGCACTTTCTTATTGAATGCAGACTCAATAACCGATTATCAATACACCTTATTCCCATCAATTCATATTCGATATTTCCAATTCAATTTTTCCGCACGTACAACCTCAAAAGCAATTGAGGTAATCCGTGAATTTGGGGAAAAATGACTCCAATTTGAATCACAAACACCATACCCATATATATATATATATATATATATATATATATATATATATATATATATATATATATGTATGTGAAGTCACTTTTTTGAAAAACCCACGAGCGTGCACAATAATGTAATTTGACTAACTAGTCGACACAAACACAGAAACTAAAACATATGAAAGTGGGACTCACTGCTTCTCGAATTTTCGGTAGTGCAACCACCTTTCTCTTTCTGTGTTTGTCGACTAGTTAGTAAATTTACATTATAAATGTATATATATATATATATAGGTGTGTTAGGTGGGGAGTCACAAAATGTTTATTTGATAGTTGTGTCCATCCAAAAACCTACATCAACCGGTAGATTACCTAATAATAAATAATATAACTTTTGGACGGCACAATAGAACACAGAATAAAACAGATAACACGTAAAAGGACACTCACACTGTAGATGATTTAAGCTTTCGGCCTACTCCTCCGAGGCCTTCTTCAGGTCAGACTTATATATATATATATATATATATATATATATATATATATATATATATATATATATATATATATATATATATACACACACACACACATATACACATACCGTAACCACGCTCTCCACATTCTCTCTCTCTCTCTCTCTCTCTCTCCCTCATCTTTTCCTCATCCTCTGCTCTTCTCTTATCTTCCTTTCTTTACCTTCAACATCTCCCCCTCTCTTCCTCTATGTCGTCCTCTTCCGATGTATGTTCTTCCTCTTCCACTCTGTCTCTCCCGATCTCTCCCTCTCCTTCGTCATCTTTCTCTCTTCCTCTCCCCCATTCCCTTTCCATCTACCAAATTTCTCAACCTGTATTTAGATTCCCTCTTCCTCTCCCCGTAGTCTCTCCATTTCTCTTCCCACCCTCCTCTCCCCTCTCCTTCTCTTTCTTTCGTCTCTCTCGCCTTCACATTCTCCCGCCTTCCCATACACATATACGAGTTTAACAGTCTGTCCTGATCACATCCTCAATTGCCAATCAATCAATCAATATGCACTCTCTCCCCCTAATTATCATTATTATATATCGATTAATTAAGTCCCTCCCCTTCTTCTACTAAATACACCCCTATCCCATCATTTAATGCCTCTTTTATCAAATATTAACGTTTCCACAATAACATAACCACGCTCTCCATATATATCAAAGTGTTTTCTGAACGAGCCTTTTCCTATTAAACATCTTACCAATAATACTCCAACTGTGTCTCATATCTTAATTCCCTCCTCCTCCTCATTACTATTATTCTGTGTCTAAGCTTCTCTGCTCTCCTTATAATAATAGAACAAAGCACTTCTTCTCGACCTCTATTATGGCTCAAATATATCGAAAACATTCTCATTTTCTGGCCAAATAGATGACGACCTCAATGCTTCGTCTTGAAGTCGTTCAAGTCTGCCATATATATATATATATATATATATATATATATATATATATATATATATATATATATACTGTCTGTCTGAACTGAAGTCTGAACCGTGAGTCTGACCTGAAGAAGGCCTCGGGAGTAGGCCGAAAGCTTAAATCATCTACAGTGTGAGTCTCCTTTTACGTGTTATCTGTTTTATTTTGTGTTCTATTGTGCCGTCCAAAAGTTATGTGTGTATATATATATATATATATATATATATATATATAGCTTGGGTGGAGCTGCAGGTGCTCAAAGTGCCTTACCCGGGAATCGAACCCGGGACCCTCAGGTAGTCAGTAGTCCAACGCTCTGCCCACTGGACCACCGAGACCCGCCTATATATATATATATATATATATATATATATATATATATATATATATATATATATATATATATGTATATATATATATAATACATACACACACACATATATATATATATATATATACTCTAGAATTACTATTGAATGATTTAAAGAGTCTATGTAATAAGATTATAAATAAAAATATACATAAATACTTAGTTAAATTGAATCATCCGCCATTTCCTAAATAACACCGTTACCTGCGGTTACCAGAGATTCAACAATAAAAAAGAATAACGATATCACACTGCATATGATTTTGGCCATTGCGATCGCCCGGTCATTCCCCGCAGAATTGTACGAGAGAAAATGTTTACTTTTATTCCATGAATTTATTCCCAAATCTATTCTTCCTCCATTGCAGATCAGTGGCAGGCTTTAAAAAAACCGCATTTCATTATTTTCTGGTAACTCAAATATGCCAATTACCTCCTTAATATATGGTCCAAGACAAACTTTTCAAAAAGTCCCGTTTCTTGACGCCATTTCACGTCTGTCAGATAAAAGCATTCATGTATAAGTTTCAAACGCTCAGATTTGCACAAGCGGAAGGATTTCCGATGCCAAAACAACGAAAAACTACGAATACAGCGTAACAAAAGAATAACGCGACCCGAAATCAACCGACGGCGCAACGGAGATAGACCGCGCGCGGGAAACTCCGTTACCTTGACGACCGAAACACGAAAAATTGAACAAATGAGCGCCGATGAAAAAATTCGCGCAGCACGTAACATTTTAAACATTCGAATCACTTCAAAATGCGTTGCAAATGAAAAATTGACGAACGGTTAAAATAAACAAACTAACATGGAGCTATTGGACGACCTGATATTGCAAAAATAATGAGATATTGAAAAAATTTAAAAAACCCCGATAATATCAAAGATGTCGGCTGCAAATTACTTCAGATATACTATGAATACTAGGCATTTTTATTGCAATCTTTCAAATAAACTACGGAATATAACTACAATCTACATAATGAGGAGAATATGTTATTAATAACGCGATCGCAGTTTATTTAAAACAATTGAAACGCGAAAATGACAATGCAATGTCTGTGCAATATTTACGCGAACTAGTTCATATACGGCGGTCCTTACTACGGATTGTGTAGCCTTATAGCCCACTAGAGCGCCGCTAGTGGCCTGGTACCCAACAATGAGCCATCTGTGCTTTGGCAGATCGTCGGGCTGTGCGTATGGTATGCCAGTTATGTTAGAGTCTGTAATTGTCCTCTAGTTTTACTGTTTGTCGTCGAAAATGTAAACTGACGAAATCACAGAGCAACGAATCAACAATTCAAGCTTTTACGGTGATGTGCGGTGGTAAAAGTTATCGAAAAATTACTGAGAAATGTACTCGACAGCTGTTTATACGGTGATGATGCTCTGAATAAGAAAACATCCGTCTTCAAAGTGAGCGTCATAGAAAGATGGCAAAAGAGACAAGACAGGCCAAGACGGATGGATGTTGCAAGGCCTTTCAAGACCTACAAACCAACTGTGTTGACGTACGACAGCATTGATCGTGTGTGCAATGGTCCCTTGTCCTCCTCACCGATGATCGTAGTCATATTAAAACTGTCCAAAGAGTGATATCTGAAGAATAGTGAACTGAATTCAGAATGGAAAATCAACAGTGCAACCACACTACTGATACTATTTCACTATCTTAAGATATTATAAGATGGATGGATGGATCAATGGACCATAATGACACAATGCACCTGCACACACTGATTCATTTAGAGCATTGATTGAATTCGTCGCCAGTTTATTAATATTCAATGAACCTTGTAGATCCATTGATCATCATCATTCCTCCTTGTATTCTTATTCTTATAGATCTCCTCTCGCCCCATTTGCGACTGCTTTTCTCCAAATTCCCATTTAAATGTGATTAATTGGGGATTACATATATATATATATATCTAACTGGGTGGTGTATACATTAGATGTGTGTAAGACACAATAATAATAATAATAGAGCAAGAAACGAGAGACGATATAGAATATATTATATAAAAAGAGAGCCTATATATATATATATATATATATATATATATATATATATAACTACTGCTGCTGCTTAAAGGAGGACTTCCATCTCTAAGGGTGCTTCACTATTAAACATTAGTGGAATGGAATTAAGAAGAAGATGGAATATTAATAAGAAGGCATTATTACGAATGAATGAATGGAGAGTACTTTGAAGAAGAATAGGGGAGACTACGACAACAACAAAACCATCCATAGATTGTAGTAGACTCTTAACTAAATTTAAAAGAGCAGAAATTGAGTTTAGATAGGCTTCGTAGATGAATACTATACATAGACAAGACAGCGGTTGGCATTTTGAAGTTTATTGACCATCTTTGTAATAAACACGGAAAAAATATAAATTTATTCATATAAACATATTTTTATTGCACAAAAAACACGTTTTAACAGAGGAAAAAATCGAAAAAGAAATGACTAACGACAACCGAATCGCTAAGGTGTACGCACGGAGAGAAAGGAAGGGGGGGGGGATATACCCAGAGACACCTATCGAGCAGAACCACAAACGATAGCCACGCGGCGGTTTTTCCGGAAGCGAATTTTTGCGAAGAACGAAAAGAAAAGAAATGCGAAGCGAAAATTTAAATCGCGCAAAAAAATTTGAAGGACGTCGAGCGAAAATAATAATAATAATAAAAAAAAAACAAGAGCGCAGCGGTGCGCGCGAGCTCGCGGACGTTTGAAAGAGCACGGGGGAGGGGGGGGAGGAGGGAAAGGGTGAAAAAAATATACGAAAATAAAACAAAAGACGGACGTATTGCGAATAAAATGAGATAGGAGGGAAAAGAGACGATCGTGTGACGAAACAGTGTAACAAGTGACTCTCGGCAGGCGCCACGGTCATTTTTTTTCCCCAAAAAAATCCCTCTTTCCCTCCCCCCCAAAAAAAAACCAAGAGAGTCGAGAGAGGTTACCGTGGCAACCGGATAAAATAAATAAATAAACTAACAAACCCACCCAAAAACGAACCAAAACCCACACACACTAAACGGATGACGACAGAGGAAACAAAATAAATACGAAATGCGACGTCCGAAAGGGGATATAAACAATGGCGGATACATTAAATTCCCTTAACGAAGTCTTTCTTTTGCGATAATTTTAAAATAACATTCTTAAACGTCTTACATTAGTTACAGCGAACACATTTCGACTTTCACCAATTTATTTAAACCATATACAATCTACGCAAAGGCCTACGTAACCGTCTCGAGTACCCTAGAAACCAAATCAACAAAATTGTAAACAAAACTGGTCGTCAAGACGCCATTTTCTTTCAATAATTTCCCGATATTTAATGGTCATATTAATATACGTGTGTTTCACATCACTTAACTCAATTCCCTTACGAAATATATAATTTAAATAATTAATATTCCTGGAGTAATATATTAAATCCCACATATTCTGTTTGATATCAAATTTTAAATTGAATATATGTACGCGACATAAATAAGCTTACTGCAATGTCGTGCCCTAAAATCATTTACGAATAACTAGTAAGGTGTAACTATAATTTCGTCTTCAATATCGATTAATTGCTCAAATGAAAAATTGCTCTGTTTTTGTATTCATGTTCGGGAGAAACCAAATCAACAAATTCGCGAAGAAAAGCGGTTGTCAAGGCGCCATTTTCCCTCAACAAATTCCCTGAAGTTTAATGAAAAATTGATGACATCCACGTGCCTTAACGCAATCATAATATGATACTGTAAGATCCTTCGCTTATGTACTCGTAAGGGAAAACAACCGTTATTTCCTGAAAAAATGGATCAATTACTCAGCTAAAAGTCACAATGGGAAACGCTTTGTTTGAAAAGGAATCGAATTAAATTGAATCGCAAGTCAAAATATGTCAATATTGCGTTAATAGAAAAACATCACGTGTCAATGCTCAACATGTTTTATCCATCTATCTATTTATCTATCCCTACTCACTCCTCCTCTGCCATTAACATCCTCCCCTCTATTACAGTCTTCTTCAACATCCCACTATTGCTGATCAATGTGCCTACTCTATGCAAACGTACTCTAGACATCAGGTCCATCTTCATCTCTGTGCCCTCCATTCCTCCCTTCATCCCATCCAACATCCCTATCCCCTGTTCCTGCCCCTTCCTCGTTTGCCGAACATTCTCCCCTCCATTACAGTCTTCTTCAACATCCCACTATTTCCGATCAATACGCCCTTCGTCTTCTACAACACATCCCAATCCCCATGTGCACCGAATCCTATTACTTTCTCCTCTGCCATTAACATTCTCTCCCCTCTATTACAGTCTTCTTCCACCTCCCAATTATGCCGATCAATACGCCTCTTCTACTCTAAGCAAACTGCTCTCTATACATCAAGCCCCTCTCTTCATATCTCTGTGTACTTCCTTCCTCCCATCACCCACTATCTATAAGACAACTCTAAGCTCTTCCTGCCATTAACATTCTCCCCTCTATTACAGTCTTCAATATCCCACCTTTGCTGATCAATGACCCTACGCTCCTCTATGCAAACTACTGAAACATCAGGTCCCTCTTCATCTCTGTGTTCTTCCTTCCTCCCTTCTTCCCGTTCAACATCCCTATCTCCTGTTCCTGCCCTTTTCCCCTCTGCCATTAACATTCTCCCCTCTATTACAGTCTTCTTCAAAATCCCATCGAATCAATAAGCCCTTCATATTTCATCTGCCTCCTTAGGATTTCTCTCAACAAGCCCCTCTCCTCTCCCCTATCACCATCCCCAGTACTATACTTCCAAATTTGCTAATTCCTTCTTCTTTCGGTCCATTTCGCATCCTCCTTACATTCTTCACAACACACCCACATTTCAAATGTAGCACACTCCACATGTACGTCTATCCTATCCTCCTACTTCAATGATTGAATGACGTTTCCACAGCCACAGATATATCTACGCTCCATATCAAAGTGTATTCTAACGAGTCTCGTCTTAACCTCCCTACTCAACGTCCCCGTCATCAGCTCCCTCCTCCTTGCCTAATAACGCAATTCATTCCTCATTTGTTTTCCTTTCGGTCCATTTCACATCTTTCTTTCATTCTTCACAACACACCCACATCTCTCTCTCTCCCAAATAGCCTCCAATCTACGTCTATGATTGAAAATGGATTACGGTGTAAATAAAGGATAAATCCATATTATTCTAAAATAAACTGGAGAGATCTTAACGTAATTCGTGACGAAAGATGGATTCACACCGTAAAAAACTTTAAAAAAACTAGATATAGTATTTACCATGGCTACAATATGTTAAAAATGAAATTGTTTACAGTTTAACTCACGACATTAACTTAAAAGACGATAGATTTCTTACATGAAACTTCCTTGGTTTAAAAAAGACCACAGTAACGCACAAAACAGTAAAAAAAGCCAATTCATTATTTTTTAAATTTGTCGGCTGTCCCTGGCACCTTTTACAGAGAAGGACAGAACGATATACAAGGAAATGAAACACAGAACGATATACACGCGATATATCGATATTTACAAATAACGAACCTAGATAAGCCGACTAGAATAAGCATTCAAATTGGTCCGAAAGACGAATTAACGTAAAAAATAAGTTAAAACACAAATATATATATATATATATATGTGTATATGTGTGTGTGTGTGTGTGTGTGTGTGTGTGTGTGTGTGTGCAGCGTTTGGCTTCCAGATCGTTTGACTCCAGTTAATGAAGCGTGAGACTCCAGTCAGTTCAATCAAACGAAGAAAGGGCTTATAAAAAAATACGCACAAAAAACACCTCAAAAAAAAACCCACAAACGTCGAAACAATTGAATCGCGTCTCCCGGGCAACCGATAAACTCTCCTCATCCTCCTCCCGCCCCTCTTTTCCCCAGCATCCACGCGGATGCGGTCAAAAGGGGGGGGGGGAGGTGGGAGTCATGGACCACAACCGCTAGACAGGGAAGCAAAACAATGTCCGGGAACCCCTCTCCATCGCGTCATCGCGAAAATTCGCAAACTCCCCTTGGTCCCGGACGCGTTGCTAAGGATGCGGCGGCGATGGGAACAGTTGAACGAGGATGATGCGTGCATTAATGCATCGGGAATGGTAGCGGGAAAGTTACGACATATTACTGTCTTATTTCGGCGATCTTACAAGTGATAATCAATCTTAGTACGACCAATCAGATCCCTATTTTATATATATATATATATATATATATATATATATATATATATATATATATATATATATATATATATATATATATATATATGATACGGAAGTACTCACGAGAGCAATATAACTTTTGGAATACAGAATAAAATTCAAATAAACTTTTTGAACACAAAATAAAACAGATAACACGTAAAAGGGCACTCACACTGTAGATGATTTGAGCTTTCGGCCTACTCCTCCGAGGCCTTCTTCAGGTCAGACTGCTGAATCTACAGTGTGAGTGTCCTTTTACGTGTTATCTGTTTTATTCTATATATATATATATATATATATATATATATATATATATATATATATATATATATATATATATATATTTACATACACACACACACAACATTCAAATGCGAAGTCCCGCCAAATACGGCGCACAAATATTCATTCAAACATAGAAATAGATTTATAAGGAAAGGGGATAGGAAAACACATAAAAGGCGAACACAGGACATTCGGGGAGGTCGGTTTTTTTGTGCAGATCACGAAAGTAAAAATATTTCCTTGACCGGGATTTTAACACCGGACCTTCCACTTGCCGGGCAGATGTACTACCAGTTACATCACCAAGGAAACTTAATTTTACCCTGAGATCTGCGATGTTTTTCAGACGCCCAAGTGCTCCGAATCGTTTGCCAAAGGAAGGCTTTTTTAGGGAGCTGTTTACACCCACCGAAGGAGAAAATAGACAATACACACAAGAAGAGGGGACAGTTGGTTAGAAAGCATATATAGTATCATATAAAGAATAGGAACAGTACGTTTCGTGGCACGCATAGCCAGAAGAAGAGATGAGCCACATTGGCCAGATACACATTCAAACATGAAGTCCCGCCATACGGCGCACAAATATTCATTCAAACATAGAAATAGGTATAAGATATATATATATATATATATATATATATATCTTATACCTATATATATATATATATATATATATATATATCTTATACCTATATATATATATATATATTATATGGATGTATAGATAAAAAGTAGATGGATAGATGGATAAATGGAGAGGTCGAGAGATGGGGGGGTGGAAAGGTGGATAGGTGATTGGATGGATAGTTTGGTAAGTGGTTAAATGGATAGGAGGATTGGTGGATAGATGGGTAGATAGGTAGATGAATAAATGGCTAAATGAAATGATGAATAGATAGGTAAATGGATAGGTGAATAGATGGATAGATAAATGGGTTGGAGATATGGGCAGGTTGTGAGGTGAAGAGATGGATAGAAGGATAGATACGTGGATAGGTGGAGAGATGGGTAGATGTATAAGTGGATAGACTGATAGATGGATAAATGGATAGGTGGATAGGTGGATATGGCCAACCTTGATTAGGGGGATTGATGGATAGAAGGATTCAGCAAATTTATATACATATGATTTCTTCGAAGTAACACGGAAGTTTCATACTTAAAACTTAAGAAAGCAACGCACAACATGAGTACACACAAAAGGAACACTCACACAGGTCGCAATTTCTTGATAATTTCGACGGAATTGAGCTTCGTCTTCCAAACCAGAGAACAGAACCAGAGAACCTACATTAAAAACACATCGGTTACAACCTACATTAAAAACATTATCGGTAACATGAACCAGAATACGCAGTAATGATATTAAACTGGCCAATGAACAATCAATGCTCTCCAAATGAATCAGTGTGTGCAGGTGCATTGTGTCATTATGGTCCATTGATCCATCCATCCATCTTATAATATGTTAAGATAGTGAAATAGTATTAGTAGTGTGGTTGCACTGTTGATTTTCCATTCTAAATTCAGTTCTCACTATTCTTCAGATATCATTCTTCGGACAGTTTTAATATGACTACGATCATTGGTGAGAAGGAGGACAAGGGGACCATTGCACACACGATCAATGTTGTTGTCGTACATCAACACAAGAGGTGGTTCGTAGGTCTTTTAAAGGCCTTGCATCATCATCCGTCCGTCTTGTCTCGTTTGCCATCTTTCTAAGACGCTCACTCCACTTTAAAGACGGATGTTTTCTTATTCAGAGCATTATCACCGTATAAACAGCTGTCAGTGGGTTTCTCAGGAATTTCTCGATAACTTTTACCACCGCACTTCACCGTAAAAACTTGATATGTTGATTCGTTGCTCTATGATTTCGTCAATTTCCATTTTTGACGACAAAAAGTTTAAACAAAGGACAAATACAGAAACTAACATTACTGGCATACCATATGCACAGCTCGACGATCTGCTAAGCACACAGATGGCTCATTATTTGGTCTCAGGTAACTCAGGTAGCATAGCCCCATTGTAGTCCACATTCATTCAAACAGAAATAGGTATAAGGAAAGGGGATAGGAAAACACATAATAGGCGAAGACAGGACATGTGGGGAAGGCGGTTTTTGAGCAGATCACGAAAGTAAAAATATTTCCCTATCCGGGATTTGAACCACGGACCTTCCACTTGCCATTGGGCGGATGCTCTACCAGTTGAGCTAATAGGGAAACCTGATTTACCTTGAAATCTGCGATATTATAAAGCGCCAAAGTGCTCCGATACAAATTGCCCGAGAGATGGCGTTATGGAGCTGTTTCACCCACCAAAGGAGAAAATAGACGGGACACAAGAAGGGGAAAGGATAGCAGAAAAGCATTCATACGATCTTATAAAGGATAGGAACGGTGCGTTTCATGGCACGCATAGCCAGAAGAAGAGACGAGCCACATTGGCCAAACACTGGTCAAATCCCGGATAGGGAAATATTTTTACTTTCGTGATCTGCTCAAAAACCGCCTTCCCCACAAGTCCTGTGTTCGCCTTTTATGTATTTTCCTGTCCCCTTTCCTTATAAACCTATTTCTATGTTTGAATGAATGAATATTTGTGCGCCGTATGGCGGGATTTTCAAGTTTGAATATATATACATATATATATATATATATATATATACATATATATATATATATATATATATATATATATATATATATATATATATATATACATATATATATATATAACTTTTGGACGGCACTACAGAACACAGAATAAAACAGATAACACGTAAAAGGACACTCACACTGTAGATCTTCTTCAGGTCAGACTCCCTTTCAGGACAGACAGAGTCTGACCTGAAGAAGGCCTCGTAGGAGTAGACCGAAAGCTTAAATCATCTAGAGTGTGTGAGTGTCCTTTTACGTGTTATCTATTTTATTCTGTGTTCTATTGTGCCGTCCAAAAGTTATATTGCTCACGTGAGTACTTCCGCAACATCGACATACATATATATACATATATACATATATATATATATATATATATATATATATATATATATATATATATATATATATATATATATATATATACATTCAAATACGAAGTCCCGCCATACGGCGCACAAATATTCATTCAAACATAGAAATACGTATAAGGAAAGGGGATAGGAAAACACATAAAAGGCGATTGTCCTGTGTTCGCCTTTTATGTGTTTTCCTATCCCCTTTCCTTATATATATATATATATATATATTTATATATATATATATATATGAGGGTCGCGGTGGTCTAGTTAGTAGAGCGTTTGACTACTGACTACTGAGGGGTCCCGGGCTCACATCCCGGGCAAGGCTCTGGGCACCTGCAGCTCCACCCAAGCTAGTTGATTTTTCGGGTACCAGATGTCTTCCTGGGAAACCATAACCGGCACAGGGAAAGGAACTGGCCCCCCTACGCTGATGTGTGAATATTCACACGCCGTCGGGCTTGGTACATGGGTGAGCTCTACCATCACCCATACTAAACCGACCTTATTAGGGTTGATTACTGTGTTATATATACATATATATATATATATATATATATATATATATATATATATATATATATATATATATATATATATATGTATGTATAGCACAGATTTATTTCCGATATTAATTTGCATGACTGTAAAACAAAAGAACCACGACTTCCGCAGTTTCCCGCGATTTTGACGTCTTCTGGTTTTCATGACGATTGACGGACGCCTGACGACAGATATAAATGAAACCAAAACAAGAGAACGGTTTCGCGCGTGACGAAAACAAGAGAGAAATAAATAGGGGGAGAGAGAGAGAGAGATGATAAAAAAATGGCCATAAAAAAATAAAACTATCGATCGCCATTTTTGGGTGGAGAAGCGAATTAATAAAAAAAACAAAGCAGGATCGCAGAGCGCGAATATCTCTCCCTTCTCTCTCTTTTTTTTTAAATTTATTTCGATTCGGAAACTACCCGCAGTGTGGCGCGCGTGGGGGATAAATTAACAGAAAACAATTGACTCTCAAACTAGCGAAATCCGATTCGTTTCCTGCGATTTATTTTCGATTTTCTTTTTTTTTATTTCGCAAGTGTTTTTTTCGTATTCCCTTCAATCGACTCTAACTCCCTCTGGCGGGATAAATTAGCAGGAAACAACTGACTAGCCATTTGCGCGATACGTTTTCGTCAAACTCGTTTTTTTGTTGAAACATCTTCTTTTTATCAATGTTTTCCGTATATTTCCATCTTTCGGACCAATTTTAATGTTTACTATATTTGAGACTTCAAGTTTATTCTTTGCCTATATCGATTTATCTTATTATAACGTTCACACGACAGAATAATCGAAAATTATTAAAAGGGAACCCTATCCTGTACGAAAAACATTCTCGTTCATATATATATATATATATATATATATTTTTTTTTCATTTCGCTTTGGGTTTGGGAGAGAGTCCGATTGTCAAACTTTTTCCAATATTATTAAGTTGGTATACATGCCCCTGAAGTATGATATAAAACTTTCAGCTGTTTCCATTGCAGACTTTGTGTCTGTGACTAAGCCACTAAGGTTAGAGACGTGTTTTAATGAGCTCGAAGCAATTTTCGTTTGTCAAAAGAAATGGATCGAAGAATGGATCAACCCCCTCCTCCTCATTGTGTGTGGAAGCCTCTTTAACCCAATATAGCGCAATTCTTCTCCTTACGTCCCCAATACTACTTTGACACCGTGTTGGTCCAAAACACTTCCAGAGATACATTCATAAACTGTTCTATTCTGCTCTATTCTTTCCCCTTATCCTATTTTAATGTTCTTAGCTGAAGCCTTTTCCTTTCTTGGATAAAACCACAATAACCTTTGTTTTATTAATATTGATTCTCATCCCATATCTATCGCACTGAACCTCCAATTCACTCAACAATGTTTGCATAACCCCTTATTGGCTGACTGAGCAACTAATGCTTGCTCATCCAATCAAACCTGACCGATTTTTAATGAATTCCCCATTACCATCATCTCCAGTTCTTCCCATAATGCCTCTTTAATCATTTCCTCCACATATATGCATGTTGAACATCGCCGGTGATAATGGACACCCCATGCCTTACACCTTTGTCTAACACTGCCCTTTCCGTACTCTCCGTTCCCCACTCGCACCTAATAGCAGTCTGATAGACATGTACAGGTTGCGGATCAGTCTCCTTTCCCTATTCCAATCCATTCCTATTTTCTGCAATGCACGCATTAGTTTTTCCCAATTCACTCTGTCAAACGCCTTTTTCAATTAACATACGAAACAGGCAAAAACGTCCTGATTGTATTCTATATTCCTCTCGACTAGTGATCTCATTACTGCAATGGCATCACGCGTACCTCTCCCTTTCCTAAACCCAAACTGATCATCCCCTAAGTAATCATTTGCCTTACTCTCTATCCTTTTGTTGATGATCCTGAGAATAACTTTAGCTGCGTGGGATATCATACTTATTGTTCTGTAATCCTCACCTGATATAGACATTGCCTTTTTTGGAATAGGAACTAACACCGATCTCACAAAATCTTCCGGCCAGATTCCTTCCTCATAGATACTACGAATCAGTCCATATATGGCCTTCTTCCCACCTTTCCCTAACCATTTCAACATTTCTACAGGAATGCTGTCTATCCCCACGGCCTTATTTGCTTTCATCTCCTTTAATGCCCTTTCTATTTCATCGTCGAGTATGCCTGGACCTAAGCTATCTTCTTCTACGTCATGTTCCTTTTCTATGTCTTACCTTGTCGGCCTAAGTTCTTTACCATACAGTGTTTCTATATATTCCTTCCATCTCTCTTGGATTTTTCCTGGTTCAACTATTATCTTACCCCACTTATCTTTATCTGTTAGCACAGATCTTGCCTTCTTACTTCCCGACAATAACTTAACCTTGCTGTATATAGTAGAGCACCAATTTCACCCTTCTTCTGTAAGCTTTCCATATCCTCGCATTGCGTTTTCCACCATTCTTCTTTTGCTTATTTTACTGCGAATATAAATATATATAGTATATATATATATATATATATATATATATATATTTGCGTTTGCATACATTTTTCCGTAATATATATGCAATATAATATATCTCCCATGATTGACTGTGAACACCGAATTCACGTCCGTTGCGTTGGCAACCCTGCCGTTGTCATGGGGATAGGGGGAGAGAGGAGAGGGGAGTTTTAGGAGGGCGATATCGGTCGCTGTTTGAAAGGTCTTTAAAATGTCAGTGGTAATGCCAGCCATCAATCAGGGAGAGGACGTGTGGTCATTTGGGGTGAGAGAAAGAGGAGGATTTTAGGGCCCCTGGCAATGCCGTGGAAACAGGCCAGGGCCGGCCGCAACCCGTACAGTTTTAACTGCAATTGTAGCGAGTGTTGCAGATGTATTTTCCTGCGTAAAACTAATTAGGTGACCCTAGAATAATACTTACTAACATATTAGGTTGGGGAAAAAGAAATCCATTGTTTTCTCGGTACATGTCCGCAGAGATGGTTATCTCGTAAAGTATCGATCAAACAATTTCAAGTTTACGCCCGTTGTCAAGGTGATATTCGACACCAAAATAATTCACACGCACTTGTGTGTTTGTTCCATTCATTTGTGAGTCACAGGGTGTTAAACAATGAAAGTCAACAAAGAGGAAGCTGGGTTCATTTTTTACGGGTTTTTCCCCTTGGTAAAGGCAAGAAAATGCAAGCAAGGTCTCTGAAATTGCTAAAATTAGTGTTCATATGGTGCCGATGATACTGTAACAGCTAATTACGTGCAAATCCTGGTTTCGTCGATTCCGTTCAGGCATTTTTTTGATGTCAATAGATGCACCTCGCACAGGCAGGCCCGTAGTCAATAATGTCGAGGAAATCAGGGAAATAATCAAAGTTTACCAGCATGTCAGTAATCGTAGCATCGCCCAGGAACCAAAGATCGATCGTGAAACAGTTTTAAAACCATTTGCGCAATGCTGTATTCGAAAAGAAGCTCCATGTTTGGGTGCCACACCAATTAACACCAAGATACGTGATCGAATCGAATCTCCATCTGCGAATCCTTTGACCAAACGGGATGAACTCGACCCGTTTCTTAAACGGATGGTGACTGGGGATGAGAAATGGTTCTCGTACGACAATATTGTGCGAAGACGATGGTGGTCAAAGCGTGAAGTGAAGCAGCTCAAACGGTGGCCAAACCAGGACTAACGGCCAATGAGGTGACACTGTGTATTTGGTGGGACTTCAAAAGGGAATCATTCATTATGAGTTGCTTCCGTATGGCCCAAACACTGAATTCAGATCTCCACTGTCGACAACTGCCCCGTTTGAAGCTAACGATTGACCAGAAACGGCCAGTGTTGGCCAACAGAAGAGTTGTTGCGTTTCATCAGGCCAACGCAAGGCCACACACGTCTGTGGTGACTCGCCAGAAACTCCGGGAGCTTGTTTGTGAGGTTTTAATGCATTGCACAAAACAAGATTTCATCGATACTCCAGGCGATTCCGCCGTATTGTGATTAGATTTCTCGAATATATCGATATTTCCAGGCCAAAATATCGATTTGACTGAATCAATTCTTATTGGAAATCAGAGCTAGAGGTCTCGGGAACACAATACGGCCCACGACTGTCATCTACGGGCCGTAACAGTCTACGGATCGCTTCTAGACTTCACCCCTGTTCGAGATTAGCGTCAGTAATTCATGATCCCACTTATGTTTGGAGTTTCAGTGTAATAATGCTATGTGAATCGTCAGGAGCACTCCTGGTCTCCACATATGGAAGTAACATCCCCATATCAACACGCATGCGCGGGTTTGAGGTCTCCACATTCATGCAATGCATTTTCAGAAGCCGAAGTGTGAAGGCAAACAATCGAGAACTAGGAGAACGTTGCGGTCATCTGTTGTCGGAAGGAATGTAACTTCCACATGCCAAATTGTAGTGTGCTTGTGAAGGTCATTTCGCTTGTGGTCTACTCTGTTTAACTCTCAAATTGACAAAGTACAGTTGAAAACATCTCCAAAACTTCCGCTTCTCAAAATTCACTGGTTTGATTGTCGGAGGGGAATGTTATTTCCACATGCCCAGCCCATAAGTACTTTTGAAGGTCATTTTGAGGTCAAGAGTAACACGTGTCCAAACATCCCCTTCTGAAAACACTTACGCTGGAATGAATGCAACCACCTCAAACCTGCGCATGCGTGTTGATGGGGAATGTTACATCCACGTGCCACTATCAAGAGTGCGTCTGAAGGCCATTTTGTTTGTGCACAAAGGTCAGCAAAGCATTTTTTTCCTTAGTTTTCAGCACACACTCGTAATTATATGTCGTACGAAGCATGAAGCATTTTACACACGACATCCTGGTATGTATCACGTGATTTGCAGTCGGTTGCAAATTTAAAATGACGGAAGAGTGCAAAAAAAAGCGTTACTAATGTCGAGAGAACGTTAACATCGAGTTTCCGAGGATACTACACCAATAAATAAATAAGTCACGGTGATCCACGGCTGTCGCCTAGCAACCGCGACCATGACAACGATCCCAACAGGTAGTCACCAGGGAGACGAGGGTGTGGAGGAGGGGGGGGGGGGAAACTCGAAATATATTTTTTTTCGCGACCAGAGTGACGGACTAACCGACATATTAAGTCCCATTGGATACGCGAATAACAAATTCGCGCACACAAAAAAACATAGATGAAACGACAATGGGGGGGAGTGGGGGAATCCGCGCTGTTTTTCCATGCGGAATCACATGACACAACTCGTGTCCATGGCAACGGAGCGTGACGAGGGTCGTCACTTCTCCGTCGGAAAATAAACGTACGACGGTTCACGCGACATCTATTGGCGGGGAGGTAAACTAAGCGTGACGAGTCGTATTGCACTCACGACTGATTTAAGTCTCTAACGTCACAAAATGGTTGTCGTTATCTTATTATCGCGTGAAGAAGGGTTGAAACGGACAACAATCGTCGTAATTATTACGTATTGTGCGGTGAAAAGATTTAAATCAGCGGTGATTGTCATAATTTGACCAATTAACGTGCGTGAACGAGTTTATTATTGCAACAATTGTCATTTTTTTACGATATTATTGCTTGAACGCATTTAAACCCAACAATAGTCACTTGTTTAAGATATTATACGCGTAAAAACGTATCAACCAAGTTTGAGTATCATTATTAGACGATATTATTCTGGCAAAGCGTTTAAACCAATAATAATAGGCATAATTTCATTACGTTGTTGCGTAAACCAGTTTAAAATAACAATAGTTGTCATGGTTTGACGATATTCTTTTGTTAAAAGGTTTTAACGAGCAATAATCGTTTTAAAAAGACGATATTATTGCGTATACGGGTTAATAATAGCAATAATTGGCATAATTTCGTCATATTATAGCGCAAACGGGTTTAAAACCAACAATAGTTGTCGTGATTTCATTATATTATTGCGCAAACGGGTTTAAAACCAACAATAGTTGTCGTGATTTCATTACATTATTGCGCAAACGGGTTTAAAACCAACAATAGTTGTCATAACTTGCAAAATTATTGCGTAAGAGGGTTATCACGAACAATAATCATGATATTGTTGCGATATTTTTTTATTTCAATTTAAAATATTTCACGAATGTGTTTGCGTGAACGCATTTAATTTACATGGTTCCTGTAATAATTTTGCAATATTATTGCGTAGAAAAAGCTTGATAAATCAATATCCGGCATAATTGGACGTTATCATTTGCTTTTACGTGTTTGAACCAACAATAATCGGCATAATTCAACGATAATATGGCGTAAATGCCAACAAAGAACGATAGTTTTCATCATTTGACGATATTCATGCGATAACTCATTAAGAAAGACATTAATCGTAACGTTTTTTACGATAATTTTGCGTAATCGCCTTTAAACAATTAACATTTTCCCATTGTTTCACGCAATTCTTACGTAATCGCGAAAAAAGAGCTATAATAGTGTCAATTCTTACGATGTTTTTGGCTTATACGAGTTTAATTGAACAATACTTGACATGACATTAGGTTATTGTTACGTCAAAACCTTTAAACCAACAACAATTGCCATCAATTCGAAGATGTCGTCGCTTACACGCGTTCAAAACCACGACAATTGCAATTATTTCACGAAATAATCGCGTGAACACATTTAAAAAAACAGCTGACTGTTGTAATATGAATATATTATTGCGTGAACTCGTTTCTGACGGACAATAGTCGACATTAATTCACGATATTATTGCGTAAACCCGTTTTAACCAACAATAATTGTCATTTTTTTATACGAAGGTATCTGGCTATGCTAAAACGTAATTAAACAAGCAACAATCGTCGTAGTTATACGATAAACAATGCTGAAATGCATCAGTTCGCGTATAACAATTGATTGACCTGGTATTGTCGTTGATATCGACTCTAGGTCAGCTGTTATCTAGTCTAGGATAGCATTTCAGTGCCCTATGGGGTTATTCGCGACCCCCTTGTACGATCAATTCGCCCCAAATCCAATCCACCCCCATCCGAGACTAAATCCAAACTTACCACCCACATCGCAAAGCCACAGGAACACCCCCAAACAACCCCTAAGGAGACACGAAAATGAAATTCTATCATTTTTCCCACCCTCTCACGAGACATGGGGATAAGGGGGGTGGGGGGTGGGTTCCCTTTGATCTTCCGACAGTTTTCCCTTATAAAGACGCGAATTATTAATCCAATCGCGTTGGATTGCGAAAGAAGACGTTGGTTAGTGAAAAAGGGTCCAGCGAAGATTCACAAAAAAGGGCCAACCGATCTCAATGGAGTTTATTTTTCCGTAGTCAAGGGCAGATTGTCAATAACACACATTTTGAATCGTGTCCCACCCCACCAAACTTTTCAACTGTCGTACCCTCTGTTTCCTCCTCATTATTGCGTTCTTTTCTTAGACAATTCTTAGCCAATTTCTGAGACGAAATAAAACTCACGCAGGCGAATTTGTTTGCGCGTACAGGATTTTTTTATAGGATTCGCATCGCGATTTTATTGAAATTTCTCAAAAAATGTTGGTACGTACATTTTTACGCCAAAGATTGGTAGAGTTTTGATTGAAAATATTTTTCAATCATAACATCGTAATGTTTAACAGTTACCATTTCTACTTTCAACTCTACCCACGTCTACCCCCGAATGTAGTAACACGTAGTTGGTCCAACAAACCATTCCTTACATTCCAACTTATTGGATTTCGTTCCGACAATATACCCCTTCCATCTCTTATTCAGACTTGCACATAAACCACTTGGTGTTGGATGAATATTGGAAGAGTGCTGGACGAGTGTTGGAAGAGTGTTGGGTGGGTGAGAAACCAATGATAGATGGGTGTTGGATGAATCTTGGAAGAGTGTTGGAAGAGTGTTGGACAGGGAGCTGTTATAAAGTTGAAAAATGTTGGAATAGAGTTGGGTGGATGTTGGATGGAAGTTGGATGGGTGTTGGATGGAAGTTGGATGGGTGTTGGATGAGTGTTGGATGAGTGTTGGAAGAGTGTTGGAAGAGTGTTGGACAGGGAGCTGTTATAAAGTTGAAAAATGTTGGAATAGAGTTGGGTGGATGTTGGATGGAAGTTGGATGGGTGTTGGATGGAAGTTGGATGGGTGTTGGATGAGTGTTGGATGAGTGTTGGAAGAGTGTTGGAAGAGTGTTGGAAGAGTGTTGGACAGGGAGCTGTTACAAAGTTGAAAAATGTTGGAATAGAGTTGGGTGGATGTTTGATGGAAGTTGGATGGGTGTTGGATGAGTGTTGGAAGAGTGTAGCAAGGGTTTTTTGGATGGGTATTGGAATGGTGTTTGGTATGGTGTTGGATGATTGTAGGAAAGGTTTTGGAGGGGTGTTGGATCAATGTTGGAACGGTTTTAGGAAGGTTGTTGCATAAGAGTAGCAAGGATTTTGGATGGGTATCTGAATGATGTTGGATCAATGTTGGATGAATGTTGGATGAATGTTGGAACAATGTTGGATCAATCTTGGATCAATCTTGGATCAATGTTGGATCAATGTTGGATCAATGTTGGATCAATGTTGGATCAATGTTGGATCAATGTTGGGCGAATGCTGGATGAATGTTGGATGAATGTGTGATCAATATTGGATCAATGTTGGATGAATGTGTCATCAATGTTGGGTGTATGTTGGATAAATGTTGGATGAATGTTGGATAAATGTTGGATGAATGTTCGGTCAATGTTTGGTCAATATTGGATGAATTTTGGATCAATGTTGTACGGGTAAACGAAGGGTGTTGGATGTGTGTTGGAGGAGTGTTGGAAATGTGTTGGATGAGAGTAGCAAGGGTTTTGGATGAGCATTGGAATTGTGTTGGATGAATGTTGGATCCATCTTGGATCAATGTTTCGATGAATGTTGAATCAATGTTTGATGAATGTTGGGTGAATGTGTGATCAATGTTGGATCAATGTTGGATGAATGTGTCATCAATGTTGGGTGTATGTTGGATAAATGTTGGATGAATGTTGGATAAATGTTGGATGAATGTTGGATGAATTTTGGATCAATGGTGGATGGATGTTGGATCAATGCTGGATGGATGTTGGATTAATGTTGGTTTGGAGCTGGATGAGTGTTGAATACATTGCTGAATAGACTTGGAAGGGCATTGGAAAGATTGTTGGACAGGATTCCGTAAAAAAGTTGAAAATAAGTTGGAACAGTGTTGGGTGGATGTTGGATGGAAGTTGGATGTGTGTTGGATTAATGTTGGATTTTTTCCGGGTAATTTCTTCACGTCTACTAATGATCTTCAATCTTTTACGTGGGAAGGAGGATATTGGATTCATGTTGGATCAAATTACGTAACATATCCACGTATACATATCTGTCTATCATGCTTAAGATCGATTACATTCGCATAAAACTTATGCTTACCGTAACGTTTGACCTGAATTAACCACGATACGATACTTATATTAATCTTGAGTCGTAAGATATCTTCTCGGGTTTTCTTTAAGATTCGGTTTATTACAGAAACAAAGAAATGAAGCTTCCCAAACAATGAAATCGTTCCCATCTTGGAAGACATTCAAATCGTCTCAAAGATAACCTCATTCCTTCCAAAAGAAAAGGCAACTGCGGACTGCAGAAGACAATATGACACGCGTAATAATGAACACGAAAAAAAAACAGGGGAAAAAATAAATTATTAGCAACATTCCCTGTTAGCCGTCCAACGACGGAAATTGAAAAAAAAAACAGGAATTAATATTTTAAAAAATCTTCATTTCTTTTTTTAGTTCTCAAATATTTCGTATTGCGCAAAATTCATATTTTCGCGCTTCGTTTGTTTTTTTCCCCCCACTCCTCTCCTTGTTACGCGAGACGTTGCGACGTGCGATCTTCATTTGTTCCCCCATCCCACTTCAACTTCCTCCGGTCACCGCCGAAATCACCAAGGGCGCCACCGTAGCCTCCTTTTTCTTCAACGTAGAAAAAAAAACGAAAGCGCCTTTGTTGAACGCGTTTCCGTGGAAACCGAAATGAGTTTCTCCCGTCGCCATGACGACCGCAATTGTTTACGGCTCGGATATCTGTCTGTGTGTGTGTTTTTTTTATTGTTGATATATATTTTTTCGCGACGTCCTCAGATTCAAACAAGGAAGGAATGACTCTTTTTACACCAAAAGATACAGCGGTCGTAATTTTAATTTAAAAATTGTTAATATATTTACTTATTTCATTATTATTATTATAATTGTGATAAGTTCCATAAGCCTCTAGTGACAATTTCTTCGTCAGACATATTTCATTCATTAGCGCCATATTGTTTGAAAAAGAAAAAACGACGCATCTCCGCCATATTTGTTTTGGATATAAGTGCAAGATGAATTATTAAATTGGTTTCATTCGACGGAATTACACTAAAAAACAACAGCAATAAACATCAATCATGCAACAAATTTCAAACAAATTAATATATTAATGAAAAAGTTTGTTGACAGACCACACCTAACCCCCGTCGCCATGGAAATCATGTGACGTCAGTACGTAGAATCCCAACACGCAAGGCCGCCATGTTGCAGAATGTTAATCCGTGTTCATAAAACAATTCACTTGAGTTAAACCATTAAAAATAACAAAATAGCAACAATATATCCCAGTTTTGAACACACATTGTTATAAACAAACAAACTTGCGGTTGCTATGGTGATCTAACAAGCGTTCCAGACTTTCTAAAATGACATAATTAAATCATTAATCTTCGTGTTTAATGATTAATCACGGTTAATTAATCGAGATTTGTTCAAAACTTGAAGTTGCACATTAGAAAACCAATTAGTGTCGTATCTTAGCAAGAAAAGTAAATAGATACGTAACATATCAACATAACGTTCTCATGGCATCGTAATTAATGTTTAAAATGATTATTAATCCTTAAAGTATTGAGAAAATTGATGGAAAAAGTAGTCACACCAGCGTAAAAAAATGAGTAACGTATCTTAGCAACAAGAGCAAACAGTCAGATGCGTCAGATATCAATATAACGTTCTGTAATCATTTTCCTGATCACTTAATGATTAATAAATATAATTAATGATTTAAACATGATCATTAATACTAAAAATATCAAGATAATTCATGAAAAAAGTAGTTACATAACAATAAACATACCATTCTCGTGTCCTAGCAACAAGAGTAAACAATCACGTACTTCATATATCAATATGTCGTTTCGTGATCATAACTTTAAATGATTATTGATTAATAATGATTGTTAACAGTTCTTAAGATTCATAAAATCGTTCAAAATTGAAGCGACACGATAAAAACGCAGTTGTTTCGTCGCTTAGCAACGAAATTAAACAAACATACGTCAGATATCAACAATAATAAATGAACGACGAATGTATATATTAAATAAGTCGTTCGCAAGCATGTGAAAATATGTGATCTGTTAAATATATGAATATTAAGCTATTTTGTCTTCGTGAAATTGATACATACGCAATAGTATTTCTAATTTCGTATTTCAAATGTTTACATTAGCAACGCTAAAGAATGTTTTTATACGCCTATTTACGCGTATTTGAACGCGTAATAGTCTCATATACGTATTTCCGTTGGCTTAACGAGAATTTTCATACTGTTCGTGTAAATAAATTCGATCTCCAAGGTTAATTGTTTACTAACAAACTCGTTGTCAAGGAAGAATAAGCTTAATGCCCTAGAATTTGGAAATGCGGGGTTTTTATCGTGATTAAAATGATTGGATTAATATTTAAGCATGTTTTAAGCATGGACACATATGAATATAATTAATTTAAGATCGCCATACTTACAAATACGTAGTCAATTGTCTTTTTGCGATGATTCATACAGATTTACATACGGATGTATGTAATATAAGACATTTTACGCCTTCAGACACCGCGGTAAAAAGTAAAAGAAGCTGGAATACTTTTTTGCGGCTTGGGAATTAAGATGGCTGTCGAAAAAATGGACAAAAAACACGGAAATCTCAAAAAAAAAAAAAAAAGTCGCGCGGAAAACAAAAGAAACAGAAGACTGCGGTGTGGCGGCGATCAAAAGACGCGAGGACAGCCACGCGCAGCGAAATATCAAAAAATAAAAAAAACATTTGAATGAATAAAAGCGCAAATTAAAAATGTGTGTGTGTGTGTGTGAACATACGTAGGAGATATATATATATATATATATATATATATATATATATATATATATATATATATAAAAACAAAAGAGGGAACTGTTCCGTCGAGACCGAATCATTCACGTCATTCTTTTTTTCTCTTCGCTTTTCGCTTCTCGATTTTTTTTTATTTCCCCAACATCTCTTGGAAATTCAAGAGACAGATACAGAAATTAATATTTCAAATTTTCCGCACAAAGGAGTTGTTGGGACACTAAAAAGGAGCACGACTTCTCAGATCTCCGTGAAAATTTATACATAAATATATATATGTATACATACATAAATACACATATATACACGTCACATAACACGTCATATGAATGACATAACACTCAAATCAACATTCAATATATACCCGGTCGTCAAGCGTAAAATGGCGGCTTAGTAACCAAACAAACATGGATGTTAATCAATATTTCATTGCTTTCCTATTAATTTTAAATTAAACCAAGGTCGGCATTACAATTATTCCAACATTTCCCGCGAAATAATTGCAATAAATCTTTAATTGAACAATATACTTTCAACATATATTAGTTAAAACACAATTTCAAACGTGTTAAAGCATGCTTCAACACGTGAAAAGTAAACAAACAATATGTCTACCTTAGCAACCACATCGATATATGTAAACCTTACTGAATACTTTCGTCGAACATTTGCCCCGAAATAATTGCAATAAATCTTTAATTGAACAATATACTTTCAGCTTATATTAGTTAAAACACAATTTCAAACGTGTTAAAGCATGCTTCAACACGTGAAACGTAAACAAACAAAATGTCTACCTTAGTAACCGCATGGATATATATATTATCCTTTTTGAATATTTTCGTTGAACATTTGCCACGAAATAATTGCAATAAATCATTAATTGAACAATGTACTAATAACAATTGAAACACCATTTCAAACGTGTTAAAGCATGCTTCAACACGTGAAACGTAAACAAACAATATGTCTACCTTAGTAACCGCATGGATATATATAATCCTTATGAATGCTAATTAACATACACCACGAAATAATTGCAATAAATCATTAATTGAACAATTTACTCCACTAATAACAATTGAAACACCATATAAAACGTGTTAATGCTTGCTTCAATACGTAAAACTGAACAAACAAAATGTCTACCTTAGTAACCGCATGGATATATATAAACCTTATTGAATACGAATCAAATATTCGTTGTATTTCATCAATTTCTCCATCAAATATTAAGATAAGTGGATTCTTAAGTTTGACTTTGTTATTTTCCTCGAGGTTTTCCGAATTAATTGTACGTTTTACAGATGAAGAATTGTATCTTTTCATTTTTAAGACTCAAATATTTACGAGGTCGTCAAGGGAAAAATGGCGCCTTGGTAACCAAACAAACAAATCGATGTAATTCGTTGCTTTTAGTTTCGTTTTATGTAAAACTAAGGTAGGAATTACAATTAATTAAACTTTTTCGGCATAAATAATGATTTAAAATGATCAGAAGACCAAATTAATAAAGTTAAAACACCACTTCAAACCATGTTGACGCTTCCTTCATGTCGTAAAACGTAAACAAACAAAATGTCTACCTTGGCAACCAAATGGATACGTGAAAATATTAAATACGATGACATATTTGAAGTGTTTTATCAATTGAAACCTCAAATCATTTGAATAATACCCTTATAAATGCTTAAAAAATGATTTTGCAATTATCATCAAGGTTTTTCTGAATTAATTATAAGCTTTACAGAGAAATAATTATATTTTTTTTCAATTTCATCATTCAAATATTGACGGGGTTGCCAAGATAAAAATGGCGCCTTAGTAACCAAACAAACATGGATGTAATTCATTATTTCATTGCTTTCATATCAATTTTAAATTAAACCAGTGTCGTAATTACAATTATTTCAACATTTGCTACGAAATAATTACTTAAAATCATTAGATGACCAATATACCACGTGAATAACAATTAATTCACCATTCCAAACGTGTTAACTCATGCTCAATGACGTAAAACGTAAACAAACAACATGTCTACCCCAGCAACCAAATGGAATACGTAAACATTATGCATACGATGACACATCAAGAAGTGTTTCATCGATTCTACCGTCAAATCATTCAAATTAAGACGCTAATAAGTGCTTATACACACATAAGATTTCGCAATTATCATCGAGGGGAGGCCATTATGAAGCTACCTATTTAAAATGGCAACGAATTACACAACAATGCGTTGCACATTTGACCCAAATAGGTCGACCCGAAACATCTTATATCAAGTGTTGAACTTCACGCAGAGATAATAGTGGATTTCTTACGTGGACAAAACCGAAAATCGATAAGTAAAATCTTAATCTGGAAACCGTTTGCGCAAAGTTGGATTTGAAAAGGAGCTTGGATGTTTGGGCGCCCCACTAATTAACACTAATTGCGCTCTTATACAATACGTTTAAATCAGACAAGATGATTAGTTCGGACGTAAATCTTATATGGTTAATTGGTTGATTTAATATATATATATATATATATATATATATATATATATATATATATATATATATATATATATATATATATATATATATATATATATATATATATACATATAATATATATATATATATATATATATATATATATATATATATATATATATATATATATATATATATATTCGTGTCTATGTCATCCGACATAGTATCGATTTGAGAGAGTTTTAGACTTTTTCCCGCGATCTTTTTATATGCCTGTCTAGTCGTCTTAATGCGTTAAGGAGGTTTAAGATTGCTATATACAGATGCTATACAGCTATATTAACATGGAATATATATATATATATATATAGAAATGAACACACAAACACACACAGAGGGGCGTATGAATACGTCTGTTGCGGAAGCAGAAAATTAAAATGCCCCCGGGTGACAGAATTGGGAATAAGGGAGTGGGGGGAGGGAAGGGGGGGGGGGTTGGGGGAAAAAACAAGGGACAGGCGACATGCGAAGTTAAAGAGGCGAAAACAATTGGATACACGCTTCAAGTAGGGAAACACCGATGGGGAAAACATTCGGAATTCGCGTTCGCAATTTTTTTACGAAAGGAATAACATATATATATATATATGTGTGTATATATATATATATATATATATATACACGTAATCTCAGTGTCTTTAAACAGACGGACATGTTAAAATGGCTGAGGGAAAAATTAAGGAACATAAATGAACAAGCACGGCGTTCCGACCGGGAATAAGCAATCAATATCGTCGCCACGTAGCAGTCATTTGTTCTGTCGTGTTTATATATATATATATATATATATATATATATATATATATATATATATATATATATATATATATATATATATATATATATATATATATATATATATATATATAATTATTATCGCTTCGCTTTTATCCGCCGCAAGATTCCAGGTACGTCTGTATCTCCGCCGTCGCCTTGGGAACCGACAAAGGGAACAATGGTTCCTGTTTACATTTTTTCCAGATGTTTCCCCATTTTTTTAATATTTCGCGTTATTACGCCATAATTTTTTCCTTCAGGCTGAGACAAATCATTCGCATTCCGTCTCTCTGGAGACAGAAGCGGGTTTAGTTTGGGGGGGAGGGGGAAGGGGGGTAGGGGTTGCCATGGGAACGGGGCAAAGCAGGAGGTGGAGGGAGTTTATCATCAACAGATGAAGAGCGGAAATGCGTTGAGGGTTCGCTCGTGTCGATTCAAATGTCTCCCAAAAACCGTCCCCGTTCTTTTACGCTTTTTCGTTTCGTTAGTCTCTTTTTTTTTATAGTCATCTCGCCCCTTCTCTCTCTCTCTCTCTCTCTCTCTCCACCCCGTTCTTTTGTTTCCTCGCCGCGCGCGCTACGTCACACTTGTGACGTGACGACGTGAGCAGGTGATGACGTCAGAGAGGGAAGGTGACAAAAAAAAAACTTTGACGAAGTCCTGACGTCGACCACACAAAAAAAAACGAAGGGCGAAAAACATATGTGCGCATTTTTTTCCGACTGCGAAATTTAAAAAAAAATTGCGAATCGCACATCGTGACGAAATTTTTTAAAAAATAATTCCAAAGACAAAAGACTAACGAAATTTTTACCGTCGTTTAAAAAAATCCAGCCAACCCATTACCTTTTTTAGTTTTTTTAGTAAAACAATTGAAACGCCATAAACGCCACTGATAAAAAAATCCATTCAGTTTTACCATCGTATAAAAAGATATTTAGCGAGCAAATCGACACTATTTCGATATTAGACCATTTTAGAACACTAGGTCAATGATATTAGTATCGATATTCGTCGATACTATTAAAGCATCGATCAAATCATTAAAATATCGAACCTATTGAGGAATAACGACAAAATGGGACAAATTTAACATCGATTCAGGTTTAAAACATTTTAATTGATAGAACAATTCATTCATATCGAAATATCGATATATCGAAACTCTCCTATCGTTCTAAATACAATATACTGAGATACTTCGGTAAATTCGATATATACATCGATATATTGACGTAAGTAGAAATACTATAATCTCATCAGTGATTCGACACGATTCGATTACGATCAGTTGAATAAATATTGGATGCAAAAGGGGATTATATCGAAAAATATATCGATAATGGCGATTTAAAAGAATCGATATATCGATACATTTCAATTGTTCGAAATGTATCGAAATATGTATCGCAAAAGTTCGAGCATTGATTAACACCGTATCCTCTGAAATGTGAAATAATTTCGTAATACATAAGGATGTATCGTTTACCGCAAGACGTTATATATCAGGATATATCGATCTATTTTTTTGTAATATCATGGCTGGAAACAATCTTTAATTAACCATTATTAATTATAGCCATGTTCGCCATTTCTCGATTTTCGACTTATAAATTTTATATTAATCGATTTTCGTCATATATCGATTTTTTACTTATCGATTATCGATTTATCGATGTTGGATATGAATTGATTTTCGATATATCGACTCGGATAATGTTTTAATTTTTCAACCTGATAATAAATATGCCTCCGACTTTAAATTGTTCTCACTATGGTAACAGCAGATTGAAAAAATAAATACATAAAAATTTAAACATGATCGATATATCGTATGGACGAATAATTTATCAAATTTACATTGCAGTAAATGGATACTTATTTGACTGAATTGGTTAACATTAACTGTCAACAGATTTTAATTCGCGAAATCGATGTCCGTCATGTATCGATTTTCGACTTGTCGATTTTTGTCATATATCGATTTTTACCTATCGATTTTCGATTAATCGATGTTCGCCATGTATCGATTTTCGATGTATCGACTCGGTTAATGTTTTAATTCTCAAATATAATAAGAAATCTTTCTTTGATTCCGAGATGTTCTCTTCGTGGCAGGTTTCGAAAGATTACGAAATTAAACCCGGCTCCATATTGCTATAATCTAACCTCCAGGTGTATCCTGGGATTGATTTTACGTGCTTCATATTTTTTTCATAACGGAGTAACGGAAGAGAGAAAAAGAGAGAGAGATTGGGGGAAAAAAAATTGAAAATCGCGTTCCGCAGTTCCTTCATACGAGAAATATGACAACTTAATCCCGCCAACGTTCTCTTGCGAAAGAGCGACTTCATTTGTTTACTCGTCGGGAAAAGGAGGGAGAAGTATGGCGGCGGGAGACAAATGAACGAATGAATAGCAACAAATAATTCTGAGATGGGTTTAAAAAAAAATTTGCGAATCACCAACAATCACACGCGCGCGAACACACGGAAACAGATGAACGACGAAAAGTCGATCTCCGTGGTAACGCGAGGGAAATCAACAATTCCCGTCAAAAAACCACCCACCTTCCTCTCTTCCTATTCCTTCCCATAATTCCGCTCGCATTCTCTTTTTTTTCCTCATTTGAAACGTTTCAAAGTCTTTTGTTCCCGCCGATTCTGTAGACAGGAGGGAGAAACAGGAAGAACGCTTGGGTGTCGTTTTGGCGGGAAAGAGGGACGGCGGGGAAAAAAAAGAAGGGCGAATCCCGCACGGCGACGCGGAGATCGCAGGAAACAGATGAAGATCGCGCTCCGGGTGGGAAGAATTCGCAGTTTTCGTGTCGAGCCGTCCAATTTTTCGAAAGATTACTCAAACTAAGAGATAGTAGACTATTAACGATAGGTTTCCGACCTCATCACATCGAAAAATATCGAAATGCATACAGGGTTCGTCCGGAAAATAAGTTTTTAGGAAAATAAGTCTTTTTTGACAAAAGGAGAGTCGTCCACTACGAATTTGTACCTGAACGACAAACTGTGAATGCTGCATTTTACGTCCAAGTGCTCGACAGGCTTCGAAAACGAGTCGCCCTGCGTCCGGACAGCGATCAAAAACATCTGGCGGCTGCATCACGACAATCGCGCGCCGTCTCACACCGCGCTTGTCGTGTCGGACTTCTTGGCCAAGCACGGCGTGGCAACGCTGCCGCACCCGCCCTACAGCCTACGGACTTGGCACCACCGGACTTCTTTCCGTTCCCGAAGATAAAGAGGAGTTTGAAAGGAACGCGATACGGGACTTTGGACTCCGTCAAAAGAGGCCGTGACGTCGTGTCTTCGAGAGGTTCCCGATGATGCCTTCGTGGGAGCGTTCCAGGAATGGGAACGCCGCTGGAACGAGTGTATCGACTCACAAAGGGTCCTATTTTGAGGAATATTAGCTTAAGATATGTAGAAGTGTAATAAATTTTTTTTCCTGAGCTCAGTACACTTATTTTCCGGACGAACCCTGTACATATACGTATCGATATTTACGAACCGAATCGTTTCCTTTTGAAATACCTAGATACGCATTCAATTATCAAACAGTTTTATTGGCATTTCATGGATCAATTAGCAATAGACGCACGCGTCTACAAGTCTCCGTGATAGCTGGAAAAAACCTGATTTAGACCCCAAAGAGCCGAAACAATTTTCGAGAACAAATGACTACCGTCGACTTTATGTTTACGACGCATGTTTACGACGGATGCGTAGCCTAGCAATGGGCAGATTTAAAAATTAACAGGGAAGAAGCTATAAATTAATAATTTCGTATGCATTTTCAAACATTAGAGATCATATTTTACAAAATTTTTATCAAATTAATTTTTTAGCGGTTTTTTTTAAGCCGTTTGACCGATTTGGCCGCAGAAATTTTCATATTCAAATGTTTATTTTATCATTTTTACGCAAATTGATTCCAAAGACCACGTGATAGATTGATACAATCGACTAGACCTCCTTGATTGAGCGTGAAAAAAAATAAACAATACTTTTGTGACGTAATTGTGTCCTCGTTGCGCGATTTGTTACTGATTTGACCGCCGAATTTCTCATACTCGAGTTTTTTTCCTTGAAAATTCGTCCATTGTCTTCATTTTTTATCGACTTTATTTAACGTTTCTTCAGCACTTCCGAAAAAGGCAAAGGCTTCGTCACGTGAGGATTACAGAACAATAAGTTTGATATCCCACGCAGCTAAAGTTATTCTCAGGATCATCAACAAAAGGATAGAGAGTAAGGCAAATGATTACTTAGGGGATGATCAGTTTGGGTTTAGGAAAGGAAGAGGTACGCATGTGATGCCATTGCAGTAATGAGATCACTAATCGAAAGAGGAATATAGAATACAATCAGGACGTTTTTGCCTGTTTCGTATGATTATAGGAATAAGGCGTTTGATAGAGTGAATTGGGAAAAACTATTGCTTGTATTGCAGAAAATAGGAATGGATTGGAATAGGGACAGGAGACTGATCCGCAACCTGTACATGTCTCAGACTGCTGTCAGGTGCGAGTGGGGCACGGATAGTCCGGATGGGCAGTGTTAGGAAGAGGTGTAAGGCATGGGGTGTCCATTATTGTCACGGGTGCTGTTCGTCGTATATATTGAGGAAATGATTAAAGAGGCATTATGGGAAGAACTGGAGGTAGGAATGAAAGTCGGAGGGGAATTCGTAAAATCGGTTAGGTTTGATTGGATGACCAAGCATTAGTTGCTCAGTCAGCCAATGAAGGGGTTGGAAGGATTGCTGAGTGAATTGGAGGTTCAGTGCGATAAATATGGGATGAGAATCAATATTAATAAAACAAAGGTTATGCGATTTTCCAGAAAGAAAAAGGCTAAGCTAAATATTAAAATAGGCGGGGAAAAAATAGAGCAGGTAGAACAGTTTACATATGTCGGAAGTGTTTTGGACCAATACGGTCAAAGTGGTAGGGACGTAAGGAGAAGAATTGCGATGCTAGGCAAGGAGGCTTTCTCAAGGAGGAGGGAGTTGATGACGGGGACGTTGAGTAGGGATGTTAAGACAAGACTCGTGAAAACTCTGATATGGAGCGTAGCTATGTACGGCGTGGAAACGTGGTCGCTGAAGCAGGAGGATAGACGTAGATTGGAGGCCATTGTAGAGATGTGGGTGTGGACAAGAGTGGAGAAGGCGAAATGGACCGAAAGAAGGAAATCAAATGAGGAAGTGTAACTAGGGATGGTGGGTGAGGAGAAGGGTTTGTTGAGAGAAATCCTATGGAGGCAGGAAAAATGGATGAAAGGCGTATTGAGCGGTAGTGGAATGTTGAAGAGGGTAATAGAGGGGAGAATCTTGGGCAAGCGAGGTAAGGGCAGGAACAGGATAGGGATGTTGGACGAGATGAAGGGAGGAAGGAAGTACACTTAGAGGTGAAGAGGGACCTGATATAGATTAGTTTGATAGGTGGGGAGCCACAAAATGTTTATTTGATAGTTGTGTCCATCCAGAGACCTACCTTAACCGGTAGATTACCTAATAATAATACATATATATATATATATATATATATATATATATATATATATATATATATATATATATATAAATATATATACATTTGAGATATATATATATATATACATTATCACACGCACACGCACACTTTACGCACACTTTTATTGATTTGAGCGCTGAAATTCTCATACTCAGACAATATAAGTGCAGCTAATTTAGTAATTAATCATTAATAATACGAAAAATATCCAACGAATACGTTAATTAGAACAATAATCGCAGATATTCACGAATAATGTCGTAAGAACTAGGCTCACGCAACACGCTTTTCATTTTTCTTTCCGTCGTTCTCATTATTATTTCCTCACGTGTCTATCGGTTTTTACGTCCGCGACACGTTCTTCCGTTGTTGTTTCAAAGTGTTTCGCACAATGCGTCCTCATTTGTTTTCGCCACCCTCTCCCTCTCTCTCCCCCTTCATTTCGTCCTTCACTTGTTAATTTTTTTTTTCGGAACACGCCCAGGCGGCGACAAATGTCGGCGAAACCTTACTTCTCTCTTTTTATTATTTGCGAATTTCTTATTTTTTTATTTGAGGAATTAATCCGAATTTTCAGAAGGAAGCAAAGAGGATAAAAGTAAGATGTCATTTTATTACGACAGTCTTTTCGGCATTCTTTTTTTTTATTTTTGAACTCTCTCACGCGCTCGATGATGCTCGGTCTTTTTCATTATACCTTTTCGCCCTTCTTTTATTTTCGATCCCCTATTGTTTTATTTGCATGTCATCCTTTCATGTCTTCCCTTTTAACGCCACAAGGCAGACCTTCCTTTACACACTAATAAGCATATATATATATATATATATATATATATATATATATAATATATATATATATATATCGATGATGCGGAAGTACGCATGAGAGCAATATAACTTTTGGACGGCACAAATGTTATATATATATGGACGGCACAATAGAACACAGAATAAAATAGATACAGGTAAAAGAGTCTTCAAGACTTCTTCCAGTTCGATAATATATATATATATATATATATATATATACATATATACGGGTCGACTCCCGGGCAAGGCACTCTGGGCACCTGCAGCTCCACCCAAGCTAGTATATTATTAACAGGGTACCAGGTCTTCCTGGGAAACCATAACCGGCACAGGGAAAGGAACTGGCCCCCATTAATACCCTGATAATGTTTCAATATTCACACGCCGTCGGGCTTGGTACATGGGTGAGCTCTACCATCACCTACTAAACCGACCTTATTAGGGTTGATTACTGTGTTTATGGTTTATACATATATGTATATATATATACACATATATATATATATATATATATATATATATATATATATATATATAAATATATGATTTCTTCGAAGTAACACGGAAGTGTTGAATAAAAAACTTAGACAGTAACACACAGCACGAGAACACATAAAAAGAACACTCACAATATTATCTTGAAAATTTCGACGGACTTGAGCTCCGTCTTCTTCGGAAGATAAGATATGACTCCGAAGAAGACGGAGCTCAAGTCCGTCGAAATTCTCAAGATATTATTGTGAGTGTTCTTTTTATGTGTTCTCGTGCTGTGTGTTACTGTCTAAGTTTTTTATTCAACACTTCCGTGTTACTTCGAAGAAATCATATATATATATATGCGGGTCGCGGTGGTCCAGTGAGTAGAGCGTTGGTCTACTGACTACTGGAGGGTCCCGTGTTCGATTCCCGGGCAATAAGGCACTCTGTTTGCACCTGCAGCTCTACCCAAGCTAGTTGATTTTTCGGGTACCAGATCTTCCTGGGAAACCATTACGGCACAGGGAAAGGAACTGGCCCCCCGACCCTGATGTGTGAATATTCACACGCCGTATAGGGCTTGGTACATGGGTGAGCTCTACCATCACCTAATAAACCAACCTTATTAGGGTTGATTACTGTGTTTATGGTTTATATTTGTGATCTGCTCACATCCGCCATCCCCATCTCTCCTGTGTTCGTCCTTTGTATGCGTTCCTTTCCAATTTCCTTATCTCTATTTCTATGTGTGAATGAATATTTATATTCGCCATATGGCGGGACTTCGTATTTGAATGTGTATTTGGCCAATGTGGCTCGTCTCTTCTTCTGGCTATGCGTGCCATGAAACGTTCCTATCCTTTATGATGTTTTAATGCTTGCTCTAACCTACTGTCCATTCTCCTCTTGTGTTTGTCAATTTCTCCTTTGCTGGGTGTAAACAGCTCCCTAACGCCATCTTCTGGGCAATGAATCGGAGCATTTTGGCGCTTTGGGAGTAAATTAGGTTTTCTCGATATCTCAGGTGGTTTATAAGATCGCAGATCACAGTGTAAATCAGTGATCTCAGGGTTTCCTTGTTAGTTTAATGGCAGAGCATCCGCCCAATGACAAGTGGAAGGTGCGCTGTTCAAATCCCGGTCAAGGAAATATTTTTACATTGTGATCTGCTCGAAACTGCCTTCCCCACCTTTCCTCTGTTGGTCTTTTATGTGTTTTCCTATCCCCTTTCCTTATATTCTATTTCAATTTGTGAATGATATATATATTTATATATAGAATTACATATATATATATATATATATATATATATATATATATATATATATATATATATATATATATATATATATATATATATTATATATATATATATATTTATATATATACCACGAAATTGTAAGCCCCTTAACAAGGCCAAAACTAACTCGTACATTCCCGCCATCTCCCACCTACGCTGTGACGGATAAAAAAAAACGCATCTCAACCACCTCCGGTAACCATGGATACGAACGTCTTTCAATCTCCATGGCGACGAAACGAAAATAAACAATCGCCCGCAACCGCCCATCACTTCGAGGGTTGCACCGGATAAATGTTTTATATTTGCGAAATATTTTTTACACACATCCCAAACTCTCCTCATCCCCGCGTCTCCTCCATCTCATAATTCTTCCTCCACTCGTTGCAATCCGGTCCTCCGTTGCCATGGAGAACCTTTTGATAATCCGGAATTCGGAGGAAACACGTTTCGGTCAGTAGATCCCCGTCTCCATAGCGATAAGCCATCTCTCTCTCTCTCTCTCTCTCTCTCCCTCTCTCTCCTTCGACGTCTCCCAGACACTTCCTTTACTTGATTGCCGACGCGAATCCGAAGGGAAAGTCGAACTGAATAAATCCCCTGCATCGATATCGGTAGATTTGGAAAAATATCGATATTTGTACCATGTTAGTATCTTGGAGACGATGACGATATTCACGTTATGCTGGAGGGAGATAGGACGGTTTGGGGGTCACGTGATTTTGGATGGACGCGCCTGCGCAGTTGAGTTGACCGTAGTCGAATAATAGACGATGTTTGATCGATTCAACGATCGATTCAACCCCATTCGACTCTGTAACTGATTTGGCACGTATTGACGGGATATCGGAAAAAATTATTGTCAATCTTTAAACCCATAATCATCGGGGTCGTTAAGAGAATATTTTTTATTGTTTCAAATCTTAAAACTTTTGTAAAAAAACTCATTGTTAAAATGTTTTCTGATATTTTTTTTGCGATTTTAACTATTTTTTAAGAATTAAGTACAGAGGTGGAACCATAAAAAAGTATTATTGCAAATCTTATCTAAGTCTTATAAAGATGTGCCGAAATCATACAAGCAAACATATCTCAATTACCAAAAAGGTTCAAGCTAACTCTGTGATAAAAATAACATATCATATTCTAGTAAACACCTATCCCTACTATTCCTTCCTAATTATTATCATTTATTAGGTAATCTACTGGGAAGTATTACCTAATGATATATATAGATTACTATATATAGGACTGGGAATTAGGTCTCTTCTTCTGGCTATGCGTGCCATGAAACGCACCGTTCCTATCCTTTATGATGTTGTATGCTTGCTCTAACCTACTGTCCATTGTCCTCTTGTGTTTGTCAATTTCTCCTTTGGTGGGTGTAACAGCTCCCTAACGCCATCTTCTGGGCAATGATTCGGAGCACTTTGGCGCTTTATAAGATCGCAGATTTCAATGTAAAGTACGTTTTCTTGATAGCTCAGGTGGTTAGAGCATCCGCCCGGCAAGTGGAGAGATCCGGTGTTCAAGTCCCGGTCGAGGAAAGTATTTTTACATTCGTGATCTGCTCACATCCGCCATCCCCACCTCTGTTGTGTTTGTCCTTTATATGTGTTCCTTTACCATTTTCCTTATCTCTATTTCAATTTGAATGAATATTTATTCGCCATATGGCGGTATTTCGTGTTTGTATATATATATATATATATATATATATATATATATATATATATATATATATATATATATATATATATATATATATATATATATATATATATATATATATAGGGATTGTCTAACCTTAACTCCAGATTCCAGATTAATAATCCCTTTCCCCACCCTTGATTCCTTTCTATCGTCTCGTCTCAATCTGTCGAATCCTGATCATGTTTCGTGGATCGATACGTCATCCCCAGTGGAATTGAGGGATGTTGATTGACTCTTCCCAAAAGTGTCGGCCGCTCTGTCGCCATGGTGACGCGGCCTGACTGATTGTGACGGATTGGAAGTGACCGTTCTCCTCTCCGGAATTTACAGTCGAGACGGGGGAAAAGGAGGGGTGCTTCGGAGCCATCTGTAAATCAGTAGGCTAAAGAAACAATTGGGTATTCGTTCGATATCCAGTGTTTTTTTAAGCCTTACTTTATTAATAAATTCATCTTTTTATGAAATTCTTTCTTAAGTAATGGTATGTTTTGCTATTTGTGTTTGAGTCATAAGAATTGTTACGTAAAATCATTTTACGAACCATAGAATTGACTCAATTACCTTTACTATGGCTCCTTATTAATTCATTGATGAGCCATTTATCAATTGTCTGTGAAGTGAAACATTCGTGAGGACTAACAGTCGATTAATTGATGTGGAAATGTAGAAAACTTCGATACAATCGAGAAATCGACCATAATATCGACTAAATGTTTAATCATATCGGTTATATCGACATGTGTACGTACATGTTTCGAATATGCCAACAAACGCCTCAATAAATTGCTATTGGTTTTGTCAAACAATAGTGTAAAATATTTGAGCAATTGTATCGACTTTTGTGGAATCATATCGAATATATCGATCGGTGTTTATCGAATATCGAATATATCGATAGGTGTTTACTAGAATATGATATGTTATTTTTATCACAGAGTTAGCTTGAACCTTTTTGGTAATTGAGATATGTTTGCTTGTATGATTTCGGCACATCTTTATAAGACTTAGATAAGATTTGCAATAATACTTTTTTATGGTTCCACCTCTGTACTTAATTCTTAAAAAATAGTTAAAATCGCAAAAAAAATATCAGAAAACATTTTAACAATGAGTTTTTTTACAAAAGTTTTAAGATTTGAAACAATAAAAAATATTCTCTTAACGACCCCGATGATTATGGGTTTAAAGATTGACAATAATTTTTTCCGATATCCCGTCAATACGTGCCAAATCAGTTACAGAGTCGAATGGGGTTGAATCGATCGTTGAATCGATCAAACATCGTCTATTATTCGACTACGGTCAACTCAACTGCGCAGGCGCGTCCATCCAAAATCACGTGACCCCCAAACCGTCCTATCTCCCTCCAGCATAACGTGAATATCGTCATCGTCTCCAAGATACTAACATGGTACAAATATCGATATTTTTCCAAATCTACCGATATCGATGCAGGGATTTATTCAGTTCGACTTTCTCTTCGGATTCGCGTCGGCAATCAAGTAAAAGGAGTGTCTGGGAGACGTCGAAGGAGAGAGAGAGAGAGAGAGAGAGAGAGAGAGAGAGAGAGAGAGAGAGAGAGAGAGAGAGAGAGAGAGAGATGGCTTATCGCTATGGAGACGGGGATCTACCGACCAAAACGAGATGGAGGGGAGGGGAGGAGTTTGGGATGTGTGTAAAAAATATTTCGCAAATATAAAACATTTATACGCTGCAACCCTCGAAGTGATGGGCGGTTGCGGGCGATTGTTTATTTTCGTTTCGTCGCCATGGAGATTGAAAGACGTTCGTATCCATGGTTACCGGAGGTGGTTGAGATGCGTTTGTTTTTATCCGTCACAGCGTAGGTGTGGGAGATGGCGGGAATGTACGAGTCAGTTTTGGCCTTGTTAAGGGGCTTACAATTTCGTATATATATATATATATATATATATATATATATATATATATATATATATATATATATGTACATCTATATATAAATATATATATCATTCACAAATTGAAATAGAATATAAGGAAAGGGGATAGGAAAACACATAAAAGACCAACAGAGGAAAGGTGGGGAAGGCGGATTTGAGCAGATCACAAATGTAAAAATATTTCCTTGACCGGGATTTGAACAGCGCACCTTCCACTTGTCATTGGGCGGATGCTCTGCCAATTAAACTAACAAGGAAACCCTGAGATCACTGACTTACACTGTGATCTGCGATCTTATAAACCACCTGAGATATCGAGAAAACCTAATTTACTCCCAAAGCGCCAAAATGCTCCGACTCATTGCCCAGAAGATGGCGTTAGGGAGCTGTTTACACCCACCAAAGGAGAAATAGACAAACACAAGAGGAGAATGGACAGCAGGTTAGAGCAAGCATACAACATCATAAAGGATAGGAACGGTGCGTTTCATGGCACGCATAGCCAGAAGAAGAGACGAGCCACATTGGCCAAATACACATTCAAACAAGAAATACCGCCATACGGCGCACAAATATTCATTCACATTGAAATAGAGATGGAGATAGGGGAAAGGAACACACATAAAGGACGAACACAAGAGAATTATAGTATATATATATATATATATATATATATAACTCCCGGACGGCACAATAGAACACAGAATAAAACAGGTAACACGTAAAAGGACACTCACACTGTAGATGATTCAAGCCCTCGGCCCACTCCGAGGCCTTCTTCAGGTCAGAATCTGACCTGAAGAAGGCCTCGGAGTGGGCCGAGGGCTTGAATCATCTACAGTGTGAGTGTCCTTTTACGTGTTACCTGTTTTATTCTGTGTTCTATTGTGCCGTCCGGGAGTTGTATTGCTCTCGTGAGTACTTCCGCATCATCGATATATATATATATATATATATATATATATATATATATATATATATATATATATATATATATATATATATATATGTGTGCGGGTCGCGGTGGTGTAGTGGGTAGAGCGTTAGACTACTGGCTACCGGAGGGTCCCGGGTTCGATTCCCGGGCAAGGCACTCTGGGCACCTGCAGCTCCACCCAAGCTAGTTGATTTTTCGGGTACCAGATCTTCCTGGGAAACCATAACTGGCACAAGGAAAGGAACTGGCCCCCCTTAATACCCTGATGTGTGATTATTCACACGCCGTCGGGCTTGGTACATGGGTGAACTCTACCATCACCTACTAAACCGACCTTATTAGGGTTGACTATTACTGTGTTTATGGTTTAAATATGTGCATAACACTTTTACATATATATGCTCCCAATTATTAATATGTAATTGAGAAAAACAGAACACGCTCTAATTGCACATCTGAATAGACAACTCCCCGGGTACGCCTTCGACTTATCGCGAACATTTCCACCGACGCGCTTCAAATCGGGTTTTCCGAACAAATGACGAACGCCCGGCGAGGTTTTCCCGATCGCGAAATCCTCAAAGCCTCCAGACTTCGGCTATTTCCACCGACGCACTGGATGAAAGAAAAAATTGAATAACGAAATGCGAAATGATGTTTCCTTCGGACGTAACTTATAAATCTGAAAAGGAATGGCGCAAGGGTTTTCAGAGATCTAGATAGATATAATAATTAACAGCGTCGGTCCATTTTTGTAAAAGGCATCCCAGGCCGTTTCTCAGCCGCGTAAAGCGTTGCCATGACTACCGCCTCGGAGTTATTTAAGGTGATTACGCGGCACGGTTGCCCGGGAGACGGCGGAATGACCGTTGGGCGAGAAATAAGGAGTTGGAGGTGGGGAAGTCATTTCTATATATCTGTCGCGCGAAGATGGCTAAACGTCTTCAAAAGCGATCCCATTAAAAATCGAACAGCGATGGTTTGGGGAGATCGCAAATCGTTGCGGCCGGCTTCTCTTTTGTCATCGTTCCGTTGTTCATTTGTTCTCGTTTTCCATTTTCTTATTACTGGGAGGTAAAAAAAATGCAGACGAAAACCAAGATGGCGACCGCGCGCAATAAAAAAGTGCGATATTTGAAATTTATCCGCGAGATTTCACGGGATTCGTCCTTCGCTTTTATTTTAAATAACCATTCTCGTTGCCCTTGCCAACGGTTTTAATTTATTGGTTCACAACGACCCAATTAGGATGAAAACGCAAAAACTATGATGGCGTCCGCGCGCAATAAATAAGTGCAATATTTGTCCGCGCGATTTTTCGCAAAACGTCCTTCATCTGTTTTCGTCCTTACCTTTTCATTTAAATTAACATTCTCGTTGCCGCTATCAACAACTTTATTTGGTTGTTATCCATAGAAACAATTGGGATAGAAACATGATGACCAAGATGGCGTCCGCGCGCAACTGATTAGTACAATAGTTTAAATTCATCCGCGGAACTTCTCGCGATTCGTCCTTCACTTTTAATTCAGCCAATCCTTCTCGTTGCCGTTGTCAACGGTTTTATTTGATTCGTTCTGAAAACACAAGAACTAAGATGGCTTGCGCAACAAATCAGTCATATAATTGATAATTATTCGGACGACTTTTCGCAAATCGTCCCTCTCCTGTTTTCGTCCTTATCTTTTAATTTGAATTAACATTCTAGTTACCGTTATTAACGGTATCATTTTATTGTTATCCGATGAATCAAAAAACGATGCAAACACCAGGATTAAGATGGCGTCAGTGCGCAAGAAATCAGTGCAACAATTAAAAATTATTCGCGGAATTTCTCGCAAATCGTCCTTCAATTTTTTTATAAACATATGCCGTTGCTATTGTCAACGGCTTTGTTTGATTGCTTCAAATCAAACCAATACAATATTACAATGAGATGGCGACCGCGCGCAACATATCATACTTATAGTTTTTCATTTATGTAAACAATTTTGTTGCCGTTACCAACGGTTTTATTTATTTGTTTACCAGATATACATTAGGGAATATCACGACAACTAAGATGGCTTCCGCGCGCAAACGATTAGTATAATAGTTGAATATTATTCGCGGGATTTTTCACAATCGACAATTCTCCTCTTATCGTCTTTCATTTTTTTTAATATTCTCGTTGCCGTTCACAACGGAGTGTTTGATTGGTTCACAACGAACCAATGAGGACAAATAAACAGGAACTAAGATGGCGTGCGTGCGCAATAAATCATCGCTATAGTTGAAAATCGCGCGATTTCTCGCAAATCGTCCTTCTCCTGTTTTCCTCCTCCACTCTTTTCAAATAAACATTCCCTTTGCAGTTTTTCAACGGCTTTTTTTTTGATTGGTTCACAACTAACCAATTAGGAAGCAGTCGCCAATAAATATACCAGAACTAAGATGGCGTCCGCGCGCAAAAATATCAGTTCAATGGTTTAAATTTATTCGTTCGAAATCTCGCGATTCGCCCTTCACTTTTTTTTAAATAAACATTCCCCGTTGTCGTTGTCAACGGATTTTTGTGATTGGTTCCCAAACTGACCAATCAGGAGTTGTTATTGGTGGAAATACGTCAATATTTTAAAAATTCCGAATTAATACAATGGTTAATCGTCTAATCACAGAAAAACATTAATATTTACGAATTAACCGAGCCATATTTATGTATATTCGAAATTATAACATAACCGTCACTATTACGCATACGTAAATGTCCAAATGTTGGCCAAGATTCTCGGATTTGTTGGCCAAAACGGCGAACATTTCAGCCAACATGCAACATTGAACAATATTTAGTAAAGATAAACGTAATCCAAACATGGAATATGTCATCACGAACGGCTTATGGAGAACATAAGCTAACCAACATGGCGAATATGTTGGCCCAGACAGATAAATATGTTGGCCAACATCGATTATTATGTTCGAAAAAGAAAATGTTGGCTAACATATGAAACATATTGGCAAACTATTCTCAAGACTGCATCGATTTCTTAAGAATACTTAGTTAGGCGAGGAAGTTCTAAGAAAACACTTTAAAATATGGAGCGTAGCTACGTGTGGCTATAGAAACGTGGTCACTGATAAGCAGGAAAATATGATTGGATAGACGTAGATTGGAGGGCATTTGAGAGAGATAGAGAGAGATGTGGGTGTGTTGTGAAGAGTGTAAGGAGGATGTCAAATGGACCGAAAGAAGGAATATTAGCAAATGAGGAAGTATTGATAGAGATGGTGATAGGGGAGGAGAGGGGTTTGTTGGGAGAGAAATCCTATTGGAGGCAGATGAAAGGTGGAACATGAAGGGCGTATTGATCGGCATTAGTCGGAAGTTGATGAAGAATGTAATAGAGGGGAGAATGTTGTGTGGATATGGAACCGTGGCCGCTGAAGCAGGGGGATAGACGTAGATTTGAGGCTATTGCAGAGAGATGTGGGTGTGTTGTGAAGAATGTAAGGAGGATGTGAAATGGACCGAAAGAAGGAATTAGCAAATGAGGGGAATTGTAGCTAGGGATGGTGATAGGGGAGGAGAGGGGTTTGTTGGGAGAAATCCTATTGGAGGCAGATGAAAGATGGATGAAAAAGGCGTATTGAGTGGCAATGGGATGTTGATGAAGAGTGTAATAGAGGGGAGAATGTTGTGTGGATATGGAACCATGGTCGCTGAAGCAGGAGAATGGACGTAGATTGGAGGCCGTTTGAGCGAGGTGTGGGTGTGTTGTGAAGAATGTAAGGAGGATGTGAAATGGACCGAAAGAAGGAATATTAGCAAATGAGGAAGTATTGATAGGGATGGTGATAGGGGAGGAGAGGGGTTTGTTGGGAGAAATCCTAATTGGAGGCAGATGAAAGATGGAAGATGAAGGGCGTATTGATCGGCATTAGTCGGATGTTGATGAAGAATGTAATAGAGGGGAGAATGTTGTACGGATATGGAACCGTGGCCGCTGAAGCAGGAGGATAGACGTAGATTTGAGGCCGTTTGAGCGAGGTGTGGGTGTGTTGTAAAGAATGTAAGGAGGATGTGAAATGGACCGAAAGAAGGAATATTAGCAAATGAGGAAGTATTGATAGGGATGGTGATAGGGGAGGAGAGGGGTTGGCTGGGAGAAATCCTATTGGAGGCAGATGAAAGGTGGAACATGAAGGGCGTATTGATCGGCATTAGTCGGATGTTGATGAAGAATGTAATAGAGGGGAGAATGTTGTACGGATATGGAAACTTAAGACATTTTGAGAGAGAGATGTGGGTGTTTTGTGAAGACTGTAAGAAGGATGTGAAATGGAACGAAAGAAGGAATTAACAAATGAGTAAGTATAGCTAGGGATGGTGATAGGGGGAGGAGAGGGGTTTTGTTGGGAGAAAGCCGAAAGAAGGCAGATGAAAGATGGAAGATGAAGGGCGTATTCATTTTGGGATGTTGAAGAAGACTGTAATAGAGGGCAGAGAATATTAATGGCAGAGGAGGAGTAAGTAGGGATAGGAATAGGGGGATAGGGATGTCTTACAAATAGGGGATGATCGGAGGAAGAAATGGGTTGTTAACGATAACTTTAATTAATAGTAATTATGTTTTGGGAGATCACCATTCTACAAATTCAAACAATTGAGTAATAGCACTCGAAATCATACGAGTTTTGCCATTTTCCGCGATCCTACAAGAGCAAATAATTTGAAAGATGTATTTTCACTCCTTGCCCTGGCATGTGGAAGGAACATTCCCCCCCATCAACACTCATGCTACAGGTTTGAGGTCATTATATTAATCCAGTGTACATATTGAGAATCAGAAGCATGGAGTTTACGTGTTCAAGTGTGCTCTATGTCAATATGGCAGTTACACAGCGTCAAACTTAGAAAGTGACTCCTACTTTGAGATCCATCGTCGTTCGAAGGCTGTTTATGGTGAGGATGCTGTTGACAGGTCTATTGGAAGTCGATTGGTAGTATAATGTCGTGGTTTGCGAGCCTGGAAAAGCCATAATAATTGTAGATGACACACTTGCGGCGGACGTCCTAATCACTGATCAACAGACGATACAAACATCGCTCAAACTCGATTCTAAGATTCGATTCATTTTAATGTCCGGCGAATCACTCATCAAAAGCGTGATATCATTGCAAACTATATTGGATAATAATATCCACGGATTTCAGTCATATTTTCATTACACTGAGCCACCAGTGCCAAAGATTCAACTGCGAAATGTTACTTTCCGAGTCCACCGGCATTTCAATCAAAGAAAGTGGTTTGTTAGCGTGATGTTTTAAACTCTTTTATGACGTTCATTCCCACCCTGATCTTACTGATCAATCGGGTTCTGTTCAGTCCACAAAATGTGGTATGGAGACCGTGACTAGCCTTATCGCTGTTAGACTGTTCAAAGGGTCACGATACCACAATCCAATCGAGCAATGAAAAGCCATAATAATTGTTGATGACACATTGGCAACGGACGTCCTAAACACTGATCAACAGACGATACAAACATCGCTCAAACTCGATTCTAAGATTTGATTCACAAAATGTCCGGCCAATCACTCATCAAAAGCGTAATATCATTGCAAACCATATATTGGAATATAATATCCAATTGTGGAACGTGTGTCGGCCATTCATTAATTGAATAACAATTAGGGATATACCGTATAAATGTTACAATTCGCACTTTGCAGAAACAGTTGAAACGCGGGACAGCGCACCTTGGGTGTGTGTGTGCGCGCGTCTCAAAGCACGAGAAAACATCGCGACATCGGGGATGGACAAACGAGTAAAGAAAAACCGGTCGCGGGAATAACTTAAAAAGGAAAACAAAAGAGGGGAGGATTCCGAACGAAAGGGGGGGGAGAGAAAGGGGGAACAAAAGAAGCTCGGCGGGCGGCGTTAAAAAAGGAGAGGCAGGAAACAATTGAATGCACCAATGCGCTGGGAAGTAGGCGGGGCGATCTTTAAATATATTATTCCTTCTTCTGGGCAGAGTGGGGGGTTGGGGTTGGGGGTGGGTTTAAGGGGATGATGGGGGTGGGTTTAGAAGACGAACACAGCCCCCAGACTATCCATTTATATCCCTTCTTAAGGTTTTCCGACTTCAAACACTAAGCAACACTACACCGGAGACCAAAATCTTTGCTCCACACGACTTAAGCTGCTTAACTACTCCTTAACTTGAAGTTAAACCATCAATACGCATAGAGAAGCCTTTTGAAATACGCACGAGTATAACTTGGTAATGTTCCACTCCAATTTCGACCATAAAAATCGCTAAAACGACAAAAAAATGAGCATCAAATTGCGTAAAGCCCACGTTAAAAATCAGATGTGGAAAAACGGGCCGATTATCCCCGAATTACAATTGTTTTTTTAAGAAATAACGCTTTAAAATAAAAAACAAGCCCACATAACTCCGAATTAACGGACCGATAGGACTATTGAATCAAATATTACCAGTCGAAACCATACGTAACATCAAAATTATTCCATTAAATTCTACATTTGTGTATAAATATAAGAACTATAAGCATGCGCCAAGAGAAATTATTAACATTATCTCCCTCCTTTCGCGTTCCCGCCTTCAATTGTTCTAAAAAGTAGTAGGAAACAGTCCTTCCGTTTATAACAGTTGAAGAACTAAATTCGCGTCAACAATTCTCCCTACGCGACGTACTTAACGGCTTGACTGCCCTTGTAACATCAAATCAAACACTTCAAGACGATTAGAATAGTCTTCAACCATACGTAGAGAGATATATTAGTTATAAACCACTTAAATATCGTCCGTAAAAATTGCTAAATCGACTAAACAATTGAGCATCTTATTGCGTTGGAAGCTTTTGGAATTGAAAAGAATGAATCTTTTCGGGCTAAAAAGGTGATCTTGCCTGGGAATCGAACCTGGGACATTCCTCCACCATCTTGTCGTGTTCCTCAATACTTCAGCTATCCAAGGAGTATATCTAATTATACGTATGAAGCAATTCAATTGATAATATTAAAAAAAAAATATATATATATATATATATATATATATATATATATATATATATATATATATGCATATACATAGAGCAGGTAGAACAGTTTATATACGTATCTCTGGAAGTGTTTTGGACCAACACGGTGTCAAAGTAGTATTGGGGACGTAAGGAGAAGTATTGCAATGCCAGGCAAGGAGGTTTTCTCAAGGAGGAGGGAGTTGATGACGGGGACGTTGAGTAGGGATGTTAAGAAAAGACTAGTGAGAAAACTTTGATATGGGGCCTAGCTATATACGGCGCGGAAACGTGGTCATTGATATACAGGTAGGATAGACGTAGATTGAAGGCTATTTGCAGATATGTGGGTGTTTGGAGAAGAATGGAGAATGTGAAATGGAACGAAAGAAGGAATTAACAAATGAAGTACTGGAGATGGTGGGGGAGGAGAGGGGTTAGTTGGGAGAAATCCTATGGAGGCAGGATGAAAGGTGTATTGAGCGGTAGTGGAATGTTGAAGAAGGTAATAGAGGGGAGAATGTTGGGCAAGCGAGGAAAGTGCAGGAACAGGATAGGGATGTTGGACGGGATGAAGGGAGGAAAGAAGTACACGGAGATGAAGAGGGACCTGATGTAGATTAGGTTTTCTTAGGAGTCACAAAATGTTTATCTGATAGTTATATCCATCCGAAAATCTACCTTAATCGGTAGATTACCTAATAATAATGATATTGTAAGGTAGCAGAATAAGGTTTTTGGTTGGACACAACTATCAAATAATTAAATACCTAATCTTTCTCCTATCAAAACCCAATCCAGACAACATAGTATACTCTATACATCAACTCCCTCTCTTCATCTCTGTGTACTTCCTTCCTCCCTTCATCCCCTATCTATAAGACATCCCTATCCTGTTCCTGCCCTTTCCTCGTTTGCCTAACATTCTCCCCTCTATTACAATCTTCTTCAACATCCTAATGTATAATAGAGCGGATAATTACCAATTTTAAGAGGTTTATAAATTTTTATCTGTAGGGGGTTGCTATGCATAAATAAACAAACACACTGATTGGACGGTACGACAGACGTTCGTTGGATTGATTTCAATAAATTTTAATTGAAATGTATCTATATATATATATATATATATATATATATATATATATATATATATATATATATATATATTTTGTGGAACAGGGGAACGGCGGAATGATTGGAACACTGGGTTTTGACGTAAGGAACGTGGAAAAATAGGACCTGGTTGGAAAAGTGGGCAAATAAAATGTCGCAATAATGCAATTTGCGTCGGAATATACAAGATTGACCAAATAAAGAAGACTTTCTCGGGAAAAAAATACGAGAATGGGAACGAAGGCTTGAAACGAAACAAAAGAACGCCATAAGGCGCGAGGGAGCGAAGATGGGGAATTCCAGAAAATGGACAAAGAGGAACGAATATGGCCCGCGTCGTAAATAACGCAGATATGAATTCGATCCAATATGGCCGCCGCCCGCAAGGACCACCACGTGTTGTCAAATGGGCATAAATACAAATGCGAAAAGAGAAACAGCTGAAGGGCGACAGTATATTTTTCGCTTTAGGGAGGTTTGCCCTCCCCTCCCCCAAATTCGCCCAAACACGTGGCGCAAAGCATATCAAACCATATATATATATATATATAGAACAGGTGAGTTCAGAAACAATTGAGCGCTTGCTCGGCGCAAGGACGAAATATTGAACCGAATAATATAATAATAAGAATTCAAACTGGAGTCCGTGTCAGAGCGTATCGTGTTTTTTTTTCTTCGGCGGAATAGTGGAACGTAAAAATGTATCCCTACGCGTGATATTGCGGACGTCAGAAATCTCAAATATCAAAAGATGGCAATTTTTTTTGTAACGGGATTTTACGAAAAGAAATGTATATTGTCACGGAATGCACACTAAACGAAGACAATAAACAATATACACACACGTAAAAAAATTCCTTACAAAAGTTATATCAACATCTTCGTAACTATAAACAAAAGAGCAACTATTTTCGTAGAGTGAAAAACAATCGACACACGATTTTCAACTCGAAATACAACCTTAAACACGAATTCATAACTCCTTTGGCAGAAATTTTTAATTTTAAAGGCATGATTAATCAAAATTAAACTTGAAATGAACTAATTCCTTCTCAAATTGAGAAGAATAGAGCGTTTCTGTGTAAAAACATTCAAAAATAACAAATACCTACATTAATATAGCCATGTACGAGTAAAAAAACAAAATGGCGCCTTGACAACCACACAACTCCGACGTTTGTTTATATATTTTGAGATTCGACCATTTATTAGATTTAATTGAAGTATTTCGTTCAAAATCAGTTGATAGACATTGTTTTTTTGTTTTGTCAAATGTGTTACGGGGATTACTGAATGTTTTAATAATATTTTCCAACTTATATACATGCTAATAGTTTAATAATTACATTAAAGTTATAAACCCTAAGAATAAACACTGCAAAATGTCTTCCTTAGCAACCAATGATTAAGAGTACACAATGGACTGTATAAATAATTAAATAAGCAATATTTTACAATTTCAATGAAAACGGAAATGAAACGTATTGATAAACAGATGATAAAGCCCCTTTAAAGGTCATAATATGCCTAAAAATCAATTATAAGTCAATGTTTATATTTATTTGAGAGGATAATGCTGTTATAACACACTTAGCAACGCCGTGGCGTAATCAGAGAAACAAAAGAAGTGAAACGGCGCATTGGTCGCTTACGAATTTCAAATTGAATCCGACTAAAGTCCCTAAAACTTTGGCACGAACCAGTGCCATATCTATTTATATCCAAACAGTATCACAGTCTCGGGTGGCAATAAAGGATTCTGGGGCATTTCTAAAATTAGTGGTTAAACATTTGAAAAACACCAGAATGTAATTAGAATATGGAAGACATATTTATAACCATAATAGATCAGAATAGAAGAGTTTGTATACGTATCTCTGGAAGTGTTTTGGACCAACAGGGTGTCAAAGTAGTATTGGGGACGTAAGAAGAAGAATTGCGCTATATTAGGTTTAAAGAGGCTTCCACACACAATAAGGAGGAGGGAGTTGAAGTACTGGGGACGTCGGAGTATTAGTAAGATGTTTGAGACAAAAGACTCGCGTAAGAATACACTTTAAATATGGATCGTAGCTATGTGTGGCTGTGGAAACGTGGTTGTCATTGATAAGCAGGAGGATAGGATAGGATAGACGTAGATTGGAGGCCATTTGAGAGAGAGAGAGAGAGATGTGGGTGTGTTGTGAAGAATGTAAGGAAGATGTGAAATGGACCGAAAGAAGGAAAACTAGCTAGGAATTACTAGGTATGTTGTGAGAAATCCCATTGGAGGCAAATGAAAGATGGAAGATGAAAGGCGTATTGATCGACAAATAGTGGAATGTTGAAGAAGACCGTAATAGAGGGGGGAGAATTTAGATGGCAGATGAGTGATTAGGGATGGGAATATGTAAATAGGGGATGTCTTATAGATCGGGGATGAAGGGAGGATAGAAGTACACAGAGATATGAAAAGAGGGACATGATGTATATAGATTAGGTTGCTGGATTGGGTTTTGTTTCGAGTTACAAAACGTTTATTTGATAGTTGTGTCCATCCAAAAACCTACCTTAACCGGTAGATTACCTTAAAAAAAAAATATATATATATATATATATATATATATATATATATATATATATATATATATATATATATATATATATATATATATATATATATATATATATATATATATATTCAAATACGAAGCCCCGCCATACGGCCTATGCCTATTTCTATGTGTGAATGAATATATATATATATATATATATATATATATCGCAGGCATTGAGGAACATTCTCGTCCGTATGTATTCCTGTTCCAGAATTGACGTTTGAGTATAGTGGGTTTGAGAGAGAGACGGAAGGGGGGGGGGTTGGATCGTGGCAGGGGTTTGGAGTGACGTCATCCGGTCCATTTGCACGGGAATTGTGGGAAATGAGATGGTCGGATCCAATATGGCGCCTACATCATCGGATTATTCGTTTATATGAAGGGGAATCCTCCAGAGAACGTGGAGGGATCCTGAAATATTTTTATACATATATATATATATATATATATATATATATATATATATATATATATATATATATATATATATATATATATATATAAGAGACAAAGGAATGTGAAATATGGTATGAGAACAATCTAAAAGGTGAAGTGAGAGGAAGGTAAGCATGAACGGAAAATAAAGTGGATACATACACTTAAAAAAAAATGGAAAAGGTGAAGAGGCAAGAGAGTGAACGAAATAGAAAAATGGCTGCCTCAAGTAAGGAATGGTATTTCGAATTTTTTATTGCGATTATGTTCGCAAATTCAATTTCAATTGTTCATTTAAATTAAGTGCCATTTTTTTCCATTTGAATAAGCGTCATTGCGAATTCACTTTATGGATATTTATTAATTTATTCAATGTTATTGCGTGAGTTTACAAATATATATTCAATGAATTTTGTTCTAGAGACCATAATTTAGATAATTAACACGAAAAACATATTCCTGGACTCGTAACATTGATTTTTTCACCTTTCTACAGCTACGCTTTTGCAATACTCATTAAACTAACCACAAAAGATAACTTACATAAATTTCCCGACTCCATTACCAAAATGGCGCCTTAGTAACCGAACCCGTTTACTTGTTTCTGCGATACGTCCATCTTATTAATGTTAAAAACTGCCATAGACTCCCAAGCTGTACATTTGCAACTGAGAATTATCATAAATAAATGGTTTATTAATATAAACGGATATGAAAGCGTCATAATATTTAATCTTTGCCTGTTTTTATCAACACACAATCGATGTTGACATATTAACGTGATGATATTCAAAATGGCTTCCTTAGCAACGACTTAATTCGTACGATTATTTCCTTATAATCGCATTAAAATATGTTCCTGTTCCATTAATTACGATTACGTTCTTCCTAGACTGGAAAATAATTCCAACAAATGCTGTTAATGAGTAAATAATGTTTTAATTTTAAAGAATATGGTTTAATTTATTAATAACGATTGTCATTTGTACACTTTTTATTTACTAACATCTTCTTTTATACATTTAAACACACAAAGTGCATTAATTATTGACTGAAGTGCACGTCATGACTAATATTGCGAAAAGTACGTTATATATGTGTTAATTTACGTGCTTATCACATCTTTTCGCCACCATTTTGGCAAATTTTGCCAATTCAAGTCAAGAAATGACGTTCTGAATGTCGAAGTTACGAGCTGACGCACGAAAATCTCGCACAATTCACAGATAACAGTACTTCTGCTCCTATCATTCATTCAAATTTTGAATTAACGCCCCGATAAATTCAATAATGTATTTATTGGCCTCAGTTCTCGTAATTAATGGACAGAGCTAATACATTAATACTGCCTGTGAAGCTGTGTGCTGTGCAATTGTTCCGGTGAAGTTATTATACCATTTCCTTTTGCCTAGATTTTCTCAGACAAATGTTACGCAAAGCGATATTCACTTTTTTTCCATATTCTGTTTAGAGTATAGATATCGATTAGGTTTTTTAACTTTTTCTTTAAGAATACCCACGAATACGTTCCTTGGCACGCGATACGTGGTACTGTTTGAATGTGTAGAGACATGGTACTGCTAAGTACCAGAGTTGGAGGAGTTAAACTCGGGAGTCAATGCACAATTCGGACAATACGATATTTTCGACTTCTTTTGTTTATTTAATTACGCCACGTCGGAGTCAATGTATAATTCGAACAATACCATACGATTTTCGACTTATTTTGTTTATTTATTTACGCCACGTGGTTGCTAAGGGTGTTCAAAAAACAAATAAATGTAAACATTGATTATTAATTAATTTTTCGGTCGTATTAATGACATTTAAGGAGGTTTAACCATGCGTTTATCAGCACGCTTTACTTCATTTCACATCAGTTTCCATTGAAATTAGAAAGTAATGCTTGTTTAATTATTTATACAGTCCATTGTGTACTCCTAAGATATTAATTATTATGAGATATTAATATACGGAATCAACAAATGTCGGACTTGTTTGGTTGTCAAGGCGCCATTTTGTTTTCATGCGCGAAGATGGATATTATTTTTAAACGTATGGTATTTATGAATGTTTATGCGTAGAAACACTCGACTTTTCTCAATTGGAGAATGACTTATGTTATTTCAACTGTTATTTTAATTCGTTAATAATTTTACAAATTTTAAACTTTAGATGAATACATTGGTCTTCTACGTTATATTTGGAGTCCATATTCTTATGTCAATTGTTTTCCAAAATACTGCTGATTTGTTCAAAAGAACGAATATGTTGATGTAAATTTTGCAGCCGTATTAAATTATATAATTGTAATAATTTAACAATGCAATGATATGTGACATAATTTTGATAATGTATTTATGTACTAATAAAAAATGCATTAATATATTAGTGTAATAAAGTAATAATGTAATTACAGGTACCTGTATGTAACGTTGTAGCAATTTTATTATGTAACAAGGTAATTATGTAACAATGCAATTAAGTAATATTGCGACAATGTACCAAATTAACGTTGTAACAAGGTAATAATATAATATTCTAACAATGTAACATCGTAATAATGAAATATTGTAACAATGTAAGGATGTAATTATGTAACAATGTAACAAAGTAATATTGTAACAATGTAATAATGTAATATTGTAACGATTCCATAATGTAATATAGTAACAATGTAATAATGTAATATTGTAATAATGAATGATTGTAACAATGTAATAATGTACTATTATAACGATGTTATAATGTAATGTTGCAAAAATTTAACAAAGTAATATTGTATAAATGTAATAACGTAACAATGTAATAACGTAATATTGTAACGATGTAATAATGTAGTATTGCAACAATGTAACAAAGTAATATCGTAACAATGTAACGAAATAATATAATGACATTGTAACGATGTAATAATGTAATATTGTAACAATATAATATTGAAATTTTTAACAATGTAATAGTGCGACGATGTAATAATGTAATACTGTAACAATGTAATAATGTTATATTGTAAAAATGTAATAATATAACGATGTAATAATGTAGTGTTGCAACAATGTAATAATGTAATATTGTAATTTTTTGACCATGTAATAACGTAATATTGTAATAATGCAATATTGTATCGATGTAATAATGTACTGTTGTAACGATTTAATAATGTATTATTGCAACAATTTAATGACGTAATACTGTAAAAATGTAACAATGTAATATTGTAACAATGTAACAAAATAATATAATGATATGTTATTTTAATAATATAATGAGATATTAATATACGGAATCAACAAATGTCGGACATGTTTGGTTGTCAAGGCGCCATTTTGTTTTCATGCGCGAAGATGGATATTATTGTTAAATGTATGGTATTTGTGAATGTTTATGCGTAGAAACACTCGACTTTTCTCAATTGGAGAATGACTTGTGTTGTTTCAACTGTATATGTTAATATAATAATATGAATAATCTTATAAATACCTCATTTCCATTGGATAAACAGTCATCAAGTCGTTTTCATTTCCAGTGGCCATTTTGAACACCACCTCCCGTCCCTTCTCACGAGTATGATATGTGTATATGGACACGAGGGGGGGACAGAGGCGGTTATTTCGTATGGAATTCGAAATGTCCTCGCCTGGATCTGATTGGTCCAGTCTTTCAAGGCCGTCCACTCTGATTGGCCGCGCGTAATTCACGCATTTCGAGTCGAAAATCCCAGCTCGAAACGTTTCCCAGCAAAAAAAAAGGAAGAGCGCCCTCCGTCGCCAACATATCTCAAGATGTTGAACCTCCTCCGCCTCGTAAATTCGAGACTCCCTCGAGAGCCGTCGGCCAAACCAATCCCAACGTCTTAATTCCTCCCCGCGATGAAGACGGCGACGTTTCGAACGACTTGGACGATAGGAAGGGAGAAGAGATGGCGAACCTAATTGCGCCCAGACGATTCGCAATTATTATTTAGAGCGTTCGCGTCTCGTCGCTCTTTTGTTTGTCGTCGTCTCCTCCTATTTCTTTCCCCTCTACAATTTCGATCTTCTTCTTTTTGTTTCATTTTCGCCGCTCTCTTCGGAAACTTCCCTCTTCCGACGCGATGACGTCATCCACAATGAGTCGTGTGACGAAATGATTACGTCTCGATCGACGTTTCCGATTGGCTGACGGTTATTCATAACCGTTTTCAGTTTTTAAATTCAATTTACATTATTTTTGTTACTCAGTCGTTGGTCAGATGGATTTTCGAATCGTATGAAAGGAAATATATATATATATATATATATATATATATATATATATATATATATATATATATATATATATATATATATATATATATATATTTGTGCGTCGCCGAAGATATCAACATCCCCTAAGCTTCATCTGCCCAGATGGCAAAATGGCCGAGTCACAAATCGGAATTTAAGACAAGAGATTACGTGGGGAGAGGAGAAATATTACGTAATATATACGAGAGACGTACCCTTTATATATATATATATATGTACATATATAGGATTATATATTCCAGCCGGAGATATAGGCCGGGCAGATCTTAAAAAAAAGGCTCCTTTGAGACGGCCGAGGAAAAAGATGAGAAATCGTAAATTATTTCGCCCGGCGGCCATCTTGAAGTGACAGCCGAAACAATTGACTCCCGCTCGTCCGAAGTGTATATAGGGATTCGTTTTTTTTTCCTCTCCCGGCATTCCCAAGGCGGCACAGGTTGAAATATAGAGTCGTGTTAACACCTTTACCTTATTACCGCGGCGCCGTCCGCCATCTTGCATCCAACTCGCTTGGATTGTTCATGTGACGTGACGGGATAAATTATTGAAAATATATTCACCGAGATTCGAAATGGCGATCCGTAGACCGGAATGACTGCTTCCATACCCTGATACATTTAAAACCCACTCAAATCTCCACATTTATGAGAATGCATTGGCAAACCATTTAATAATTTCTTCCGTTAGGCTAAACACAACAATACGCTCAAATTTCCAAAATGGCCGCGGTCCCTTCTAATTAGGTAGCCATATTGGGACGAACGAGGATTATTGAGTAATAATTTAATTAAAGTCTTGTAAACCATGTAATTGCCATAATAATCTCTTACTAACAATTCGGACAGAGATTATGTCATGAATATATAATGTATCATTAGAGAATATATCAATATTTTAGATATATTTCGATATATATATGGGATGAGAATCGATATTACTAAACAAAGGCTATTGTGGTCTCATCCAAGAAAGAAAAAGGCTTCAGCTAAGAACATTAAAATAGGATAAGGGGAATGAATAGAGCAGGTGGAACAGTTAATATATACGTATCTCTGGAAGTGTTTTGGACCAACACGGTCAAAGTAGTATTGGGGACGTAAGGAGAAGAAGAATTGCAATGCTAGGCAAGGAGGCTTTCTCAAGGAGGAGGGAGTTGATGATGGGGACGTTGAGTAGGGATGTTGAGACAAGACTCGCAAAAACTCTGATATGGAGCGTAGTTATGTACGGCGCGGAAACGTGGTCGCTGAAGCAGGAGGATAGACGTAGATTGGAGGCTATTGAAATGTGGGTGTGGAGATGAATGTAAGAAGGATGTGAAATGGACCGAAAGAAGGAATTAGCAAATGAGGAAGTATATCTATGGATGGTGATAGGGGAGGAGAGGGGTTTGTTGGGAGAAATCCTAATTGGAGGGAGATGAAAGGTGGAAGATGAAGGGCGTATTGATCGGCAATAGTGGGATGTTGAAGAATACTGTAATAGAGGGGAGAATTTTAGGCAAATAAGGAAATGGCAGGAACAGGATAGGGATGTGTTAATATATATATTCTCACGGGAGATTTGATTGGTCGTCTTGTGGACGGTGAATGGCCTTCTTAATTTAGTGTCGAAAGGAGACCTCTCGGACGTCAGAACGAAACGTTTTGGAAGAGAAATCGCTTCTTGGAAATGGATATAAGGAGTTGTTCAGAGCCAAAATGGAGCTAAGAAAGAAAACTTAGAAGGAGTAATCTCCATAACTCTCTCCTTTTCCTTTAATCGATGTATATATATATATATAAAACGAACAGCGTCGTCTGGGTTTTTTTTAATTATCAATTTATTAATGGAAGCCGATAATTCCGGAATCTCCCTCCGACTGTGAGACCGCTTTAACGGCCTTGACTGGTTACTTCGGCGCGGGATTATTCTTCAAAAAAAAACTGGTCAACTCCTTGGACGCATGCGCAGGAGAATTTGAAAAACAAAAGAAAGGTCCAGTGCGCATACAATACCAAAGGTTATGCGAAATCATTCGCCATTTTTCAAATTTGAAGCACGAATGCGCGTCGCCGCCATCTTGAAAAACAATTCCCAAAATGTCGTATTGGAAAAATTTGAATGCTTTGAGAGTATGAGAGGAGAGCAGAGTTAATTACATCGAATTAAGTAAGTTTAAACCATAAATAATACATTTCTGCAATTTACAACAGCGTATTCACGCAAAAAAATCAATACGCTCGACTATTTTTTTAAATAATTCGATTCAAACATATCGAATTACATTTGTTTAAACCATAATGAAGCTATTTTTGCAATTATTATTAACCTAAACACTCTAGGAAATCAATACGCTTCATCAATAAATCGCCATTTTGGTTGCTAACGATTGATTGTTTACAAATATCTCCGAGATTATGTTTAGTTTGGCTCATAGCAAATATTAAATGGCTTCCTTTTAGCGTATTTTAAGGTTTTAATGATAATTTAACAATCCGTTTTTGAAATATGTCGTGCTTCACATTATAACAGCGACAAATAACAATTTAAAATTAAAATGGCCACAGTAACATTGATATTTTTAGTTTATAACCGATTTTTGTAGTCTAAATACCTTTAATTTCATTTAATTCAGCGTTTCCATATGATTTCATGTCTCATCTATGCTTCCAATACATTAAAATTACAATAATTGTCTATAAATTAATATTCCAATGTCTAATTTTGCTAAAATGAGCCAACAAAATGGTATGTCAAGCCTATTTTGAATGTTTGAAGCGCTTTAAGCGGTTAAAGTTGGGATATTTCTGGAAAATAGTCCGGCAATGATCTTAATTTTAGCTTTTCTTAATATTTTAACGATTATTTACCATTAATTCAATAAGTTTCGTATTTGTTTCCAAGGTAAACAATCCGTTGCTACGAATTGTTTATTAATCAACAAAAGCCGCTCGAAATCATGTCAATTTATATTGTTTAATTGTTTCTACGCAGATAATATGTTGAATTACTCGTGTTAATTTTAATACAACGTTTTCAATATTGAAAAACCGAATTGGAAAGCGATAAATACAATTTCAATCTATCATTGTATTATTTAAGAGTACGTCGCAACGTGGAAATACTCAACAACGTTTTGTGATTAAGCCTCGCTAAGCGTAAACAAAACATGTTGCTGATTATTGCAGCGTAGCGTGGCACTGTTATATCATGTAATGATACGTCTTAAGCTTAGCTAAGCGTAAGCAACACGTTGGCGTTCCGCTTGCAAGCGTTTTGATGCGATAATTACCGTAAATATGGAGGATAGATCATTAAATATGATAGATAATTATTAAAACATTGAAATACTAGAACAGCTATATTGGAAAAATTACAAAACAAAGGATTCTTATAGATATTTGACAAATGTTACTTAAGGTGCCATCCAACTTTCATCCAACTTCCACCCAACAGGCGAAAATGTTGGCCAACATTTTCGCGAACTTTACAAACCGGTTTTTTTTGCAAAAAACTTGCAAAACAAAGGAATCTTAAAGATATTTGACAAATGCTAACCATGGTGCCATCCAACTTTTATCCAACTTCCCCCCAACATGCGAAAATGTTGGCCAACATTATCGCGAATTTTACATTAAGTTTTTTTGCAAACAAAAAACTTGCAAAACAAAGGAATCTTAAAGATATTTGACAAATGCTAACCATGGTGCCATCCAACTTTTATCCAACTTCCCCCCAACACGCGAAAATGTTGGCCAACATTTTCGCGAACTTTACATTCAGTTTTTTTTTGCAAAAAAACTTGCAAAACAAAGGAATCTTAAAGATATTTGACAAATGCTAACCATGGTGCCATCCAACTTTTATCCAACTTCCCCCCAACATGCGAAAATGTTGGCCAACATTATCGCGAATTTTACATTAAGTTTTTTTGCAAACAAAAAACTTGCAAAACAAAGGAATCTTAAAGATATTTGACAAATGCTAACCATGGTGCCATCCAAAATTTAGCCAACTTCCCCCCAACACGCGAAAATGTTGGGCAACTTTTTTGCCAACATTAAAAAACGCTTTTTTTTCGTAAAAAACACTGGAAAAATCAACGCTTTTTCGCATAGTTATTTTTTGCCAATCAATCTGGGACATTTTTGAATTTAAAATAACTATTTTAATGCCTCTTATAATTCCTAAACACCCGAAAAAACATTGAAAAACTGTTATAAATCTTACAACAAATTTTAAGCTTGTTAAAAAAACCATGCACGATAATTTTTTATTACAACTTAATCGTTTTAAACCATTCAGCGCTGTTTTTAATGCATTTACTAATAATAATATAACTTTTGCAATTAATATGCAACACTTAACGAGGAAGAAATCGTTCTTACACGATAAATCGTACAAAAAAAAATAAAAGAACGACGTTAATATTTTAATCATTCTTATGTTTACTACGCGCGCAAACCCGCTCGGCCAAAAAAAAAAAAACAAAAGAAGAACGTTAACAAAAAATGCGCCTCGGAATTGAGAAACAAAAGAAGGAGTCGGAGCGTTAATTTTTATTTCATCTCGTGGCGATCTGTCTGGGAACAAATATCTCGTTTATTTTTTTCCAAACCCCTCCAGGTTGCTAAGGCAACCAGGGGTGGGTGGGTGGGGGGTGTTTTTGGTGAACGACGACGAAAAATGAATACGTCGAAACAAAACACTCTCGTACCCCGCAAACTGTCGATCGGATGCATTGCCGGCATTTTTTTTATATTTGCGCGATAATTACAGCAATGCATTTTTCGCACATATATGTATGTATTTTTTAATACAGTTTCTTTCTGTTATTTTATTATTAAGAAATATTAACCGTAAGGGAATAATTAGAAATGCAAAAATGGCTATTTGGTCGACACTTCGGTTGGGGGGTGCTTATTGCCCTTCTTTTGTTTTTTCATGGCGTAAGATTGGAACGGCAATATGGCGGCTGCGCGCGTCCTATCGGAGATGATTAATTGGACGAAATGCATTATGTTTTCGTGTTTGAAACCATTTAAAAACCCAGTTCCGACCTACGTAATCTGTTCCTACCTAGTCCGAAAACTCCATCTTGTAGATTTGGTCCAGTGAGTCGTTGGCAAGGGCTTAAACAACATATAACGAGAAATTCAGACCAAGAAAATGACGACTATGACTTCTACAGGTGTTTAAATCCATGAATTAACTCATAAATAAACCGAAAGTACTTCTATTAATACCAATTATCACCTAAACCCCACGTAAACAGCATTATATACCAATAACAGCCATGTAAAATAAATTATCACTCATTATTGAACCAAACTTCGTAATTACGTATCCAAAATTACAATATTACAAGTTTTCAAACGTATTACTACGTTAACATGACATGTAAGCACATTGCAAACAATATCCAACGTTTCCCCAGTGCGATATTCGCCTCAAAAATTAATTGCAAACCATTTTTTCGTCACACTATATATATATACACGAAATGGCGCCCAAGAGCGACTGTTTACGCGTTGCTAGGGACGCCATACGAATAGTTTTAAATTTAAATGAATTTTATTTGGGATTAAGCCTGCCTGTAAGCTATTGACCGATTATAATTAAATTAAAACTCAGTATATATTAGTTATTAACTGAATTATGTCATATTCAACACGAATAAATGAGATTAATATAATTTTGCACACGATATAAGCCGCCATGTTTGCATAGGATTCAAATTTTTGCCTTGGCGACGGATAAATAAACATTCCGGGGAATTGTATGGTTGTTATTGTATTTTCATGCGCAAATTCAGGCTTTTATTCAAGTTTTTTATGATCAATAATAATGGTATCATTACGACGATTTGTTAATTTATAAAATCAACGGAAAACTTCGCGAGGCCATTTTCGTCGAAAAAACGAAACAAATGACACGCGAAAAAAACCATCCGCAATCGAAATTCGGGAAAGTTTTCGCTTTCCGACAGTCCGATTTTTTTTTTTTCATTCCCAACGATCCCCCACTCCGTACCGTTTTGCGAACTCCTTGCGTTTGCCAATTTTGGAGGCTGTGGGTGTGTGGGGGGGGCGGGCGGGCGAAATACGGCACAGTAGTCCCAGGGGTGTGCTTAACGGAGAGACAGCGGAGTTCGCGTCGCGATCGGCAATTGTCGATAATGATCGCGGGATTTATTTATTCGCGAGTTGGGAAATGGGGGGCGACGCCTGGAGGCAGCGGGGCGAACTATCTTATCTCCGGGACGCTATCTGGAATTATTATGGCGCTAATTCAGGCGCCAATGGCGCTATTATTACGACCGGGGCGGGCCGGGGCGCGTTTTTAATCCGAGGATGGAATTTACTTCCACCTGTCATGGTTCCGAACGTCATTCCCTCCTCATTCACTCCCAAGCAAAATTTAATATTCTGGGGGGAATGTTTCTTCCACATCCCAAAGGCAGTCCTTTAAAATTATAATTTTGCTCAGGAGATACTGTCAAACAAATGATATTTCGTTCAGGCGCGATTATTACTTCCACATCCCAGAATGAGTGCCTCTGACGGCCATTTTGTCGATGGGGAATGTTACATCCGCGAACCAAAAGGAGTTCTTAGAATCATAGTATTGTTGAGGAGGGAAAGTTACCTCCACGTGCCAATAGAAATGCTTCTGGAGGTACTTTTGCAGAGAGGGGAAGTTCTTCCCATTTTCCACAAGGACGCCGGAAGATGGCAAAGACCTTAGCGACCTGCGCATGCGTATTTGCAATGTTACTCGTCCGCGTGCCCAGACCAGGAAGGTGCTTCTTAAGGTGATTTTGTTAAATGGAGACTGTACCTTTCACATGAAACTAGGATTGCCGCTGAATGTAATCATAACGAGAGGGAATGTTCCTTCCACAAGCCAAAATGGATGCTTCCGAATGTTAGTCCGTTGATAGACATTCGGTGTTTCGGCACACGACACGGGAGTAATTCTGCAGGCCATTTCGTTGATGGAGAATGTGACTTCCACGCGCAAGCGCCTAGTGCTGCTTAATGTAATTTTGAATGAGTGGGGATGTTTCTTCCACCTGCCATTACTAGTGCTTCTGAGCGTTATTTAATTGAATGAGGGATTGTTACTTCCACGTACGAAAAAAGGGACCGCTTCTAAATGTAACTTTGTTGAGGATGGAATGTTTCTTCCACAAGCCAGTAGGAACATTTCGAAGGTCATTTTGTGTGAAAATATTGTTTAAACATTGTTCCCTTTTTTTAAGTAATTGATAAAGGCGTAATTAACCACTGTTCCGACTGTTCATAGACATGTCTATGCGAACTGTTCGGCACCTGTTCGAACAGCACGTGACCGACACGTCGACAAGTTGGCGAACACGTCATTGGTGATTTAATTTTTTGTCATTCTCGAGAAACTTAAGCATAATTATCGCCTTTTTTGCGTCAAAAATCCCACCTAATTGGATAAAAAATTCGCGCAGACCATGAGGACCAATCAAAACGTCGCAAAATCTCCAAAGCATCTCGCGAAAAATATCGACAGCAGCGCCGAATATTAAGACTGGCGGCCACGGGTGGAACCACAGATATTCCGCAATGAATTGCGAACGCGCTAAACAGATGACGAGCAGCGGGCGCCTCGTTGCGAAAAATATATCAACAATATTAACAAATAAATGATGAAAAAAGTGTCGCGAAAATATGTCTCTCTCCACCTCGCGCGGGGGCACACAGACCCTGGCAACCGTCGCCGTGGAAACGCACACGAACGCGCACAAACATACTGGAATACGACCGCGGAGAAATTTACGAGCTAATTTTTCGATAGCTATCGATCGATAACTCTCGTCCGGAGACAGAATTACGACCGAATTCGATACATATCGAACAATAATAATGTTCTCCACGGGAGTGTTCTTGGTGGGTGACGCGGGGAATTATGGGATGTGTCGGAATAACTCGCATTTTCAAATGGGGTAATGAAGCCATTTTCACGTAAAACGTAATACTAATTGACTAAAAATTAATACTACGTAGCACTAATTATATTTAGACGAGTAATTCCGTCTCGGATCGAAATATAATCGAACCTAATGCCTAACTGTCATCAAAGTCCAGACGACTCAATTTGTACTCCTTCTGGAGCCTCCGGGAGGCAAATACGACGACTGGAGGCTCCAGATCATAGCCCAAGACGCCCTTCCATGAATATTACCCCAGCAATTATGTATAAGACGACATAGAGATTCCAGAAGATAGTTTTCATATCCTATATCACTATGAACGAATTTCCTCCACTACAGTAATTCTATTCAGAAGAATGCTGGAGCTTCCCGTGTCCAGACTCAAATACTGGAGGCTCCAGAACGTAGCCCGAATCGTCCATCCTGGAATATGACTCCAGCAATGAACTAGAAGACGACTGATAAAGTTTAACCAATTAGTTTAACATCACTTTGAAAGAATTTAGTCAATTCCAGTGATGCTACTCAGACGAATTCTGGAACCTCCAGGGCCCAAACACGACGACTGGAGGCTCCAGATCGTAACCCTAAGCCTCCTTCCAGGAATATGACTCCAGCAATCATGTATAAGACGACTTATAAAGTTAAATCAAATGGTTTTAATATCCGATATCAATTTCAATGAATTTCGTAGACGCCAGCGAATCTGCTCAAACGAATTTTGGAGCCTCCAGTGATTAGACGCGAATACTGGAGGCTCTAGATCGTAGCCCTAAGCTTCCTTCCAGGAATATGACTCCAGCAAGCATGTTTAAAGACGACTGATATATTTTAGCGAACACCTGAAGTCAAATTACGTCTTAATATATATTTCAATGAATTAATGTTAATATAATCAATTTGGCCGATTTCTGGAGCCTCCAGGTGGTGGATTGGATGACCGGAGAGTCCAGATTGTTACTCGAAGCCTAATTGCATGGAATATCACTCCAGCGGACATTTACCACGGAAGTAATACATTTAAAAAATAAGTTTGATATTCTCCCGGAACTACCTTCTTTCACGGATCGGAGTGTTAAGGAGTTTTCGTCAAGTCACGCCGGTTTTCCCTCTCAAATGTCAGCTGTAAATGATTGACGGACTGGTCCCTATACCTCTCTTCCTCCCCCTACACCGGCCGAGGCCCAAAAGGGCCCCAAAGAGGCCCTCGAGCGAGAGGAAAGAATGATAGATACGTCCACTCCGAGACAAGTCACCCGACCACGGAGTCTGCTATGTCTCCCCCACATTCCCTCCCTTCCAATCCCTCCTCAAGTCTTTCCTCAACCTCTCAAAGGTTCTAGAGGGCTGGAAGGAGGTCTTAAGCAACCTATTTGAGACCTCCAGTCATTGCGCCCGGGTCCTGGAGGCTCCAGCATTCGTATAAGTGGATTAGGTCGACATTCACTCCAGTGAGACAAAATTTTAAACAAAAGTGGACTTTGAAGATTTCCTAATATCTTCTCACTCGTCTAATACTTCTGCTTGGGTCATATTCCATGGAAGGAGGCTACGGGCTACGATCTAAAGCCTCCAGTATTTGTGTATGAACACTGGAGGCTCCAAAAATCGTCTAAATATAATCACTTGCAGAGGTGCATTACCAATAATACGTTTTTGTTATGAAATATATTTTATAATATCAATTACTCGTGTTTTTAATGCCTCCAAGAGTCGTATTCCAGGTAGGATGCTATGAGATACAATCTGAAGCCTCCAGTATTCGTGTCTAATCCCTGTAGGCTCCAAAATTCTTGTTGATATAGTCGCTGGAAGAGACAGAATACATTTGACGTGACATATGATTTTCAACTATTTTCTAAAACCGTAACTCGTGTTGGAAATGTCTGCTGGAGTCATATTCCATGAAAGGTGGCTTCGAGTAACAATCTGGAGCCTCCAGTCATCGCTTCTTGGTCCTGGAGGCTCCAGAATTCGTCTAAATTAATTAGACTAATATTTATTCTAGTGAGACATTAATTCCGACGTAATTTGATTTCAATCGTTTGCTAATAACTGTAATTCATGAATTTTTAAATGATTTGAGCATCTACGCCTAATACGAAGCGATCCAACCAATTTTAAGCTTTTTTTCTTAAGGAATTGGTAAGAAAAAGGTAGTGTAACGAGTATTATCAATAATTTCGTCGAAGAGACCAGTTTTTTTCATGTCCACACGACGTGATAATCATTTAAAATGGTCTTTGGAGTTAATAATCAACAAATCTCGTAATATATCAAATAGTTATCGACCCACAATGTCATGTTTGGGTCATTCACACGAATGGCGCCGATTCTACACGGCTCTGGGTTTAAAAAATACATCTTTTTTGTGTGAAAACCTAAAAACATTGCGACATTATACTATCTACTGCGTTCCTTAATGTTCTGACTACACAACGGGACGATTTGTTGCTATAAAATCGTTATTGTTGGCCAAAAAATGATAACAATAAGACCACCTGACCATCGACTTTTCGTCTTCCGTACTTGATAATTTTCCGGAGACCATTTTAACAATGACGTAGCTATGCGACGGGAACATTCTTTCGACGGCTGTTTTGTGTGGATAATTCTTGCAAGGATCAAATCAAATTGTTGGACTGGTTCCTTTGTTGTCAAGTCAAACAATCGTCTATGATGGCATGTACACATGTGAGTATTTTCAACGAATTTCGACGTCTCATTTCAATGACCCCCTTAGGTCTTTGGTTGACGTGCTGTCATTACAAAGGCCAACAGTGGTTTTGGTGCCGGAGCTTTTAATGTTGATTTAAAGAACAATTGGGGTGCTGAATCCAATTATGGCACTAGTTTTTTCCTATCAGCTATAGTTTTCCAGATATAGATATGTTGTTACTTACGTAAAAAGTCTTCTACATGATGATATGGGAATATCATATTAATAACACAGGCCAACAGTGGTTTTGGTGCCGGAGCTTTTAATGTTGATTTAAAGAACAATTGGGGTGCTGAATCCAATTATTACACTAGTTTTTTACTATCAGCTATAGTTTTCAAGATATAGATGTTGTTACTTACGTAAAAAAATCTGCTACATGATGATATGGGAATATTTTATTGATAAAACAAGCCAACCGTGGTTTTGGTGCCGGAGCTTTTAATGATGATTTAAAGAACTATTGGGGTGCTGAATCCAATTATGACACTAGTTTTTTCGTATGAGCTATAGTTTTTAAGATATAGATATGTTGTTACTTACTTAAAAAATCTTCTACATGATGATATGGGAATATTATATTAATAACACAGGCCAACCGTGGTTTTGGTGCCGGAGCTTTTAATGCTGATTTAAAGAACAATTGGGGTGCTGAATCCAATTATGGCACTAGTTTTTTCCTATCAGCTATAGTTTTCAAGATATAGATATGTTGTTACTTACGTAGAAAAATCTTCTACATGATGATATGGGTATATTATATTAATAATTATCTCATTGGCCTACAATATAGAAATATACATAAAACTTATTGACAGTTTATTGAAAATAAAAGGAACACCGCAGAGTGGTTATAAATTAGTATACTTATAGATTTATTTAACTTTGAAAATTATTTTCCGGAATATATCAGATATTAAAACAACTAATCGTAAGATGTGCCATATCTAAAAAAGTAGAGCTGTTAAATAAAAATGGATTTCATATTTGGATTCAGCTCTACAAATATAGTTGAAATCACCACAAAGATTCCCGGCACCAAAGAAAAAATTTTTTTTGTAGGCCTCTGTAATCATTGTTCTTCAACCTTAGGCCATTGCGATATTGTTCTAAACTTTGACCTTTCCTCCGTAGTTTGACCCTCAATTGTTTGCGAACTATGCGAATCCACCTGACTGATATATTCTCTTAGTCAACTAGAACCAATTTTCCTGGTATAACTACGCCTTTTTTGGTGCCTAAACCAGGTTGGATGGATGAATAGTCATATCTTATCTTCCGAAGAAGACTGAGCTCGAGTCCGTCGAAATTATATAGATATCATGGTGAGTGTTCTTTTTATGTGTTCTCGTGTGCTAACCATAAACACAGTAACCAACCCTAATAAGGTCGGTTTAGTAGGTGATGGTAGAGCTCACCCGTGTACCAAGCCCTATACGGCATAGTGTGAATATTCACACATCAGGGTAGGGGGGCCAGTTCCTTTCCCTGTGCCGGTGATGGTTTCCCAGGAAGACTTCTGGTACCCTGTTAATAATCAACTAGCTTGGGAGGAGCTGCAGGTGCAAACAGAGTGCCTTATTGCCCGGGAATCGAACCCGGGACCCTCCAGTAGTCTGTAGTCCAACGCTCTACCCACTGGACCACCCCTTTCTTTTAATATGTTTAATAAAAATCTTCATTCCGGGCTACCAGGCCTATTTTTTTACAAATACCTTTTTCTGCAATTACAGTCAAATGTTTTTTTAATATAACACTATCTGAAACGTGATAGTGACCACATTGGGATAGTGACCACAGTGAACCCATCTTCTCAAACGTCAAATTACGTAATTGCAAAATACATAGTCTTATATGATAAATAAAAGGCCTGCAATGAGTTTTGCCAATCATAAAACAGTCTCTGTACTGCCCCCCTTTTAGGCTTTTTTAAACAGTGAAAACCTGCATGATTTATATGCATATACACATTTTTCAGCATACTTATTTGCTAATATGTTTTCTTTCAACAATTTCCTCTTTTTCACAAACTTGTTTACGGTAACATATTCCTTTTTGCGTACAATACTGGTTAAGTTTCATTATTCATGACCATTTTCCTTACACAGGCTATTCTTTCAAGTCTTCTTTTGTTCCCGTATCTTCTACTTTTTCCCAATATAGCTATAATCGCTCCGGTAGGTTCTCGCTCCCTTTTTTTCACGTTTTTTACCGACTTTCCATACTTATTTTCGCCCACTTGTTCACCGTCGGCAGGTGCTCTCCTATCAGCCAGCACAATTGTTGCCGATTTTAAGGAAATAGCCTAAAAAATCCAACATCATCCTTGTGTCCAAGAGGTGTTTCTTGAATTCCCTGAATGATTTCTATTATTAGGCCCCACCTTCTCCTCGAGATGGAGCTGTCGACCATCCTTGTGGTCTTGTGTGGGAAACCTAATTTACCTTGAGATCTGCGATGTTTTTAAGACGCCCAAGTGCTCCGAATCATTTGCCAAAGGAAGGCTTTAAGGAGCTGTTCCACCCACCAAAGGAGAAAATAGACAATACACACAAGAAGAGGGGACAGTTGGTTAGAAAGCATATATAGTATCTCATATAGAATAGGAGCAGTACGTTTCGTGGCACGCATAGCCAGAAGAAGTGGAAGATCCTGTGTTCAAATCCAGGCTAAGGAAATATTTTTACCTTCGTGATCTGCTCAAAAACCGCCTTCCCCACATGTCCTGTCTTCGCCTTTTATGTGTTTTCCTATCCCCTTTCCTTATACCTATTTCTATGTTTGAATGAATATATATATATATATATATATATATATATATATATATATATATATATATACCTATATATACTCACGAGAGCAATATAACTTTTGGACGGCACAATAGAACACAGAATAAAACAGATAACACGAAAAAGGACACTCACACTGTAGATGATTTGAGCTTTCGGCCTACTCTGAGGCCTTCTTCAGGTCAGACTGAGAGGTGTTGAGGGAAGAGTGCTTGGGGAGGGGAGGGGGGGCGGAAGGTTTAGGGACTGTTGGGAAGGAAATTAAAGATGGCGGTTAAGGGTGGGAATTTTAAAGGATCGGAAATATAGGATGTATGCGGATTCGCGAGTTCTCACCTCTATGTTGGTGGGGGCTGAATCGGGTAGGGATTCTAGAACTGTTAGGGAAAAGCATTCGTCAAATGATAGGTTGTGTGAACTTGCGTGTAAAGGGATAGGAAGAGAAGAGAGTGAAGTAGAATTACATGAGTAGCGGTGATTGTTCATTCGGATGGATAAGGGGGTAATGCATTCGCCCATGTAGAATGAGGTGCATTGTTTGCACGACAAGAGATAGATAATATTTTTTGAGAGGCAATTAGCGTGGGAATGGGGTGAAGGGACAATGAGGGGATGTGGGGAGAGGGGAGCAGATCTGATTAGGAGACATGTTGTACATCGGGGGCGATTGCAGGTAGGGGAAATATGTGGAAATTTGTCAGGGCGGGGTGTCAAAGGGTTGGTGGATCTCAGAAGGTTTCCGAGATTGGCTGGTCGTCTGTAAGCGACAGAGGTGCATTGGGGCAGTAAGGATGTGGTCGCGTCATTGTCATGTAATATAGGATAAAGTTCTTGGAGAAGGGTTTTCAGTCTGTGGGATCCGGGGAAATAGGTTGTGCAAAGGTTGAGTCCAGCGTCAGATGTGGGGTTGTCATTCTGTGGTGTGTGTGGTCGGGTGGAGCGATAGATTTTATCCTGTAGGAGCTTTTCTGGGTAACCGCGTTTGTGGAGTGCATATATCTTCGTAATCTTCACGGTATCTCCTTTAGGCTACAAAATTTTTAAACAATAAGAAGACAACAATAGAAAGAGTAGCCATGGCAACGCGCCGACAGTGGCTAAAATGGCTATTGTTTCCTTCGTAACCACGTAATCGGTCGTCACGGCGACGTTCCAAGATGGCGTCCGCCCGCAATTCGCAAAAAAATGACAGTTTTTAAAGCTAAATGGACGGAAATAGAGATTAAAAATTCCGCAAAATTGGGTCGCAAATTCATTCACTCACATTTCATCCGCTTTGGGCAATGTTGCTTCTTCCTCGGCATTCTCTGGTCTTCATCCAAGACAATGAACCCAGCGACGCCGGAGTCCAAGGCAGGAGATGCTATTCCCTCTGACGTCACCGCCGGTGGACCGCGGCGGTTGCCAAGGGAACCGCGCGGGCCGCTCACAGCTGATCCAGGGTCCGCCCCACTAATCTCTTCACTGCAAAGCACCGGATATCGAAGCACGGACCCGTTCTTTTCCGAAAATGAGCGGTTCAAATAACAAAGACCGAAACTCTCGTATCACAAGTTTAGCAATTAAAGACCGAATCTTTTTATCTTTTGAACCGGTTCTTCGATTCGAGTTTCTTTTGTGATTTCGTTATGTTTTTATTTTCTGTCGTCGTCTTACGAAAGAAAGAAAACAGTTGAGGATCGAAATGCGACAAACCTCTCCCAATGTTTAAAAACAAATGAGCCACCAATTCCGCCACGTTCTTCTTTAATCCCTTTCAGCTCATCTGTGATATCGTACTCATCAAATGAAATATGTTTTATGTTAAACTAATGCAATTTTCGATCGAAAACGGTCTGAAAGCAACAATTAATCCCGTTTAAACAATGGAATGTTTCCGTAGTTACTATCAATATTGTAGTATTTCAAAAGCGATCGCTTTTTTATCAAAGAAATGGGGATTTTTCCAAAGTTTTTTGTTTTCCCGTGGAAGGAGACAGGCACTTCTTAATAATTTCCCTAAACCGCCTTGTTGTTTAAAGTTTCCTTCATTTCCCGACGATGGCAGCACCTCCTCGACACAGATCTGAAACGAGATAAGGAAATTGTCTTTGAGACATCGATCTAAGACACAAGAAAACATAAAAACATCGCCTTACGCTCAATTACAACAACGTTTTTGCGCCGGCGAAAGCAACAATGTCAACCCAAGCGGTCGCTATGGTAACCGCGAAGAGCTAAGCGTAACAATTCAACGTGGACATTCGTAAAAAAATATATATTTTTAAAAAATCTCTCCTGGGTAACGATAAAAAAAATAGACACACACACACACACACACAACACCAATACTGTTGTAAAACTTGTGTTGTAGAGTAGATTGCAAAGCCTTTGCAAAGGGAAATTACGAAATACTAGCCAATGAAAATGGGAGGGCATATTTGCCCTTTCATTTAAGAGAAAAATCACGAAAAAACAATAAGACCATAAATAAATTCGCAGACGACTCTCCCTTGCGTTCGAGTGTCGTGCGGTTGCGTGCGATTGTTTATTTTCAGTTTGGTCTCCATGGAGATGGAAAGACGTTCGTGTCCATGGTTACCGGAGGTGGTTGAGATGCGTCTTTTTAATATTTCGCAGTCGAAGATGGCGCAGAATTATTGTATGAATATATATGATAAATATAAGGTTTTTTGGGGTTTTGAAACACATGATTAACGTTCAATAAAACACTTTGATATATATGGAGAGAGCGTGGTTATGTTGTGTGTTGCCATGGAAACGCGGTCGGGACAGAATCGTAACTATTCAGATGACGTTCATAATCTCGGCATAGGACTGACTCAGTTAGTCTCATCTTCTCCGAGCTATCGATACTCTAGTTTTGTGGGCCCTATATCCCGGTTAATTTTCTAAACATAAACAATATAAACATTGGATACTATTCTCTTTTCGTTTGTCTTTTGCCTTGAAGGAATTTCCCATGTTGACGTGTCTAATATTCGGGACGAAGCCATCTTAGAGTTTACTTTGTTGAGATATGAGTGGCAACTGCGATTTGTTGGTGGGTTTCATATGTGAACAGAAGTGTGGGATTATGGGTCTATTCGTCTACGTCTATGGGTCTACATCTGGGAAGAGGACTTTGGAGGAGGACACGCTAGAATTGAACGACTATAAGGCGAAGCATTGAGGTCGGAAATCAACTTCTAGCGGGAATCAAATGTTTGGCCAGAAAAGGAGAATGTTTTCGATATATCTGAGCCATAATCGAGGTCGAGAATGATTGCGTTGTTCTATTATTATAAGGAGAGCAGAGAAGCTTAGACACAGAATAAGGAATAGCAGAAAGAGGGAATTGTGATATGAGACACAGTTAAAGTATTATTGGTAAGATGTTTAATAGGAAAAGGCTCGTAAGGGAATACAGCGTTCGTCCGTAAAATAAGTGTACTGAGCTCAGGAAAAAAAATGTATTACACTTTTACATATCTTAAGCTAATGTTCCTCAAAATAGGACCCTTGTGAGTCGATACACTTGTTCCAGCGGCGTTCCCATTCCTGGAACGCTCTCACGAAGGCATCATCGGGAACCTCTCGAAGACACGTCGTCACGGCCTCTTTGACGGCGTCCAAAGTCCCGTATCGCGTTCCTTTCACACTCCTCTTTATCTTCGAGGACAGAAAGAAGTCCGGTGGTGCCAAGTCCGGGCCGTAGGGCGGGTGCGGCAGCGTTGCCACGCCGTGCTTGGCCAAGAAGTCCGACACGACAAGCGCGGTGTGAGACGGCGCGCGATTGTCGTGATGCAGCCGCCAGATGTTTTTGATCGCTGGCCGGACGCGGGCGACTCGTTTTCGAAGCCTGTCGAGCACTTGGACGTAAAATGCATCATTTACAGTTTGTCGTTCAGGTACAAATTCGTAGTGGACGACTCCCCTTTTGTCAAAAAAGACAATGAGCTTATTACACTTATTTTCCGGACGAAAGCTGTATATATATATATATTATTTTTATTATTAGGTAATCTACCGGTTAAGGTAGGTCTTTCGTTGGACACAACTATCAAATGAACATCTTGTGACTCCAAACAAAACCCAATCCAGCAACCTACTCTCTATACATCAACTCCCTCTCTTCATATCTCTGTGTACTTCTTTCCTCCCTTCATCCCCTTTATATAAGACACCCCTATCACCCTATTCACCTATCCCTACTCACACCTCTGACAATAACATTCTCCCCTCTATTACCAATTATCTATGAGATAGGTGTATTTAGAATAAGTGGAGGGACTTGATATGGATATATGATAATGATAATGATGACGTGGGTGTTTGTGATTCAAATTTGAGGCATTTTTCCCCAAATTCACGGATTACCTCAATTGCTTTTGAGGTTGTACGTGCGGAAAAATTGAATTGGAAATATCGAATATGAATTGATGGGAATAAGGTGTACTGATAATCGGTTATTGAGTCTGCATTCAATAAGAAAGTGCTGTAAGAAGACGGGGATTGGCATTTTGGGGATGTTTTAAGACGATTGCCATATATGTATATATATATATATATATATATATATATATATATATATATATATATATATATATATATATATATATATATATATATATATATATATATATATATATATATATATATATATATATATATATATATATAACCATAAACACAGTATTCAACCCTATTCAACCCACAGTATTCAAGGTCGGTTTAGTAGGTGATGGTAGAGCTCACCCGTGTACCAAGCCCGACGGCGTGTGAATATTCACACATCAGGGTAGGGGGGCCAGTTCCTTTCCCTGTGCCGGTTATGGTTTCCCAGGAAGATCTGGTACCCGAAAAATCAGCTAGCATATATATATATATATATATATATATATATATATATATATATATATATATATATATTCATTCAAACATAGAAATAGGTTTATAAGGAAAGGGGATAGGAAAACACATAAAAGGCGAATACACAGGACATGTGGGGAAGGCGGTTTTTGAGCAGATCATGAAAGTATAAATGTTTCCTTATCCGGGATTTGAACCACGGGCCTTCCACTTGCCGGGTGGACGTGCTCCCCTGGTAGCACACAAAAACCGCCTTCCCCACATGTCCTGTGTTCGCCTTTTATGTGTTTTCCTATCCCCTTTCCTTATACCTATTTCAATGTTTGAATGAATATATATATATATATATATATATATATATATATATATATAAACCATAAACACAGTAATCAACCCTAATAAGGTCGGTTTAGTAGGTGATGGTAGACGT